>CM062816.1:1472545553-1472598053 GCA_031772625.1 Pinus tabuliformis
GTTCCAACATGGATCCTTCCTCAAAGTGCATCAAGCAATGTAGACAGCAGCAGCAACAAGCATTGATGGACTGTACTTGATCATTATGTACTGAAGCAAACACAGTTCAACCAAGAAGAATGCCAGATTTTCCATCTGAATAACAGATAGTACGACTTGTCAGTACAGTAGGGTATTATTAGGAATACAATGAAGAAAAGTAATTTAAACATGAATGCTAGATTTTATGAGGCATTTTTGAAAGTAGATTTGATCAATGCCACACAAGCTGCTTTCAACAATATAAAAAGTGGTGTCATTCAAAACTTTACCACTTTGTTGGAATCAACTACCTTTAGAAACCTTATGAGGAATACATATGGAGTGGGGACTGTAAGCTTGAAGTTCAGTTGCTTTAATATCGTAGACTCATGCGAAGAGTTATTATCAATTGATCAGTCAATCTGAATTTTTGGACACTACGTTGCAATCAATGACAAAGAATTATCAGTTAGAGCTAATTAACATGGCCACTATCTGTTCTGACGTGCATTCATTTGGGAAGATGTGGATGAAGTCATTGACTTGTAGCCAAGTATAAACCAGCTCTTTTCAATATTGTGTTACCTATTATAATATAATTTTTGTGTTGATTCCAGCATAAAGCGTAATCTTCTGTAGGAGTATATATTGCTGGTATATGTACTTTTATACGGCCAACAAAGTGTTCTTTTAATTAGATATATACACATCCTTTCTTACAGATGTCAGCAAGTCATCCTACCTGTGGAGAATAGACTTCTTCATATTTGCTAGCTATAAACATTGCAATGATAGCAAGTAATGGCAAATTCTTCCTTGCAATACTCTGAATAGAAAGGTATCTGTCAATGATGTTCACAGTGAGATACAATGTCTCTGGCATTAATTCCAATTCCAGATGCACCTGAAAATTTTAAGATTTTGATGTCAGGCCTAAGAGATAGACCATATAAATCTCTTTTAGATCTAAGTTTGATAGCAAATGGAAGTTGGAACTAGCATAGGAACAAAGTTGTACCTCCACCAACCAATCACTCACGACTGCCCTCATCTTTGCGTTGATTTTAACCTGGTTTCTCATATAATTTGGAGGTACGCAACTCACGTCGTGGGCATACATGAATGCCAAATTTTAGTTAAGGAAAATAAAACTTTACCTTCACCCTAACAAGAAACTGCAATCATTGACAGAGAAACATACCTCAATTCTCTATAGAATTTGTATATATCTTCAACGTATTCAACAACTGCCAATTGGTTTTCAATGTTTCCATCATCAATGCTAGGAAGCACCTGATGGGAATCCTGAATGCATCAATCATCAAGATTATTAATCATTTTCAGCCGACTTACATCATAAATAAACACAACACTAACTTGAGGCTATCAAGATAACTAATCATTTTCATCCAACTTACAACATGACTAAACACAAAGCTATCTTAAGGTTATAAAACTTGCTAGTAATTTGGAGTGGACATGGATACTCTTTGGTTTGTGTATATTTGTTGAACAAGAACAAGAAAAGTATAAGAGAGTGACACAGACCTCACTTTGAGATGTTAGCATTGCAGTCTTTGGTTTGTGTATATTTGTTGAACAAGAACAAGAAAAGTATAAGAGAGTGACACAGACCTCACTTTGAGATGTTAGCATTGCAGTCAATGATGGTGTAGTGTGTTTCCTGGCACTTGAGTCGATGTTATCACTAATACAAATGACAACGTCATTGCTGGTGGTGCAACTGTCATCATTGGGTAAGTTGGCAAGGCATAAAAAAGCAACATAGCCATGACATGGATCTGAATACTTCTCATGAACATATCTCAGCTCATTTCTTCCTGCACTTAAGTGGAAGTCAACCATGAAGTTTGCACATTCCCTGGAACAAGTAAATCAAATGTTATTCCTTAACAATGTATAGGGTTAACTAAAGTGCACACACCCCAGAGAGTTTGATGTGCACATTTTTCAATATTTCCCATATGTAAAATTAGATACAATTCAAACAGGTTGCCAGTAAATTAGTGTTGTAGCAAGTCCACTAGATTTTGGATATATAATCTACAGATTGCGTAATTCATGGAAATTCCTAAGATATTTAGCAGTGAGTATCCTTTGGAAGGTTAAACTCATTAAAGCATGGTGCCTTGAGAACTAGAAGACTTACTTGAGATCTTCTTTTGAGTAGCCCGTGTGAAGAGCAAGTGTTTTACTCCAACATGGCTCCTTCTTCAAAGTGCATTGAACAGTGTAGACATCAGCAGCAACAAGGATGATGGACTGTATTTGATCATTTTGTAATGAAGCAAACACAGCTCAACGAAGTAAAATGCTAGATTTCTATTTGAACCATGCGATAATACATTTTAATTTTTAATAGTAAAGGAGACGATTATTAGGAAATACAATGAAGAAAAGACATTTAAACCAAAAATATCAATTTTCCAGAAGCATTTTTGAAAGTCAATTTGATCAATACATCAGAAGATTATTCTGACAATACAGAAGAAACACTAGAGTTCATCAACTTACCACTCTGTCAGGACCAGCTTCCTTGAGAAACCTAACAAGGAATACATATGAAGTGGGAACGGTAAGATTGAATTCCAATCGATTTAATATGCATGCTCCTGCCAAGTATCTTTATCAATGTATCACTCACACTAAATCTTTAAAATCTATTGTAATTAAATGAACAGAAAGATATCAGCTAGAGATAATTACCATGGCTACTATCATTTTGGATGTGTATTGGTATCCTGAGATGCAGATCAATTCATTGACCTGTAACCAAATATGAATTGATCAAGATCTTATGTCAATATTCAACAGCCAACTAGGTATTTATCAATTAGATATATGCAAAAGGTTTCCTTACAGTCATGCTTATGGATGTCAGTAAGTCATCTTACCTGAGGAGTGCAGGTATCTTGAAATTTGCAAGCTATAAACATCGCAACGATACCCACTAATTGTAATTCCCACTTCCTAGCAATATAAATAGAAAGGTATCTATCCATAATGTTTATAGTGAGATACAATGTTTCTGGCATTAGTTCACATTTGTGATGCACCTGCAAAATTTAATATTTCGAGGTAAAGCCTAAGAAATTGCCCACATAAAGTTCTTCTAGATCCAACATTGGCAGCAAACGAAGTTAGGATAGGAACTAATTTGTACCTGTATCAACCAATCAATCAGGGTTTCCCTCATTGTCTCATTGATTTCATCCTGCCTTTTCATATAATCTAGAGGTACACGGCTCATGTTCTGGACATACGGGACTGCCAATGATTACTAAATGAAAATTAAAAATTTACCTTCACATTCACACAAATCTCCAATCATTGATAGAGAAACATACCTCAATCTTTTGATAGGACTTGTATATGTCTCCAACATATTCCGCAACTGCCAATTGGTTTCCGAGGTCTCCATCATCAATGCTAGGGAGAACCTCTTGAACGTCCTGAAATACCCCCATCAAAATTATTAATCATTTTTATCCAAACTACATAATAGATAAACAGAAATCAATCTTACAGCTATAAAACCTCTTAGTAATTGGGCGTGGATGTGGGTACCTTTGGCTGATATATATTTGGATTTGAGCCAGTACATAAAACAAGAAAAGTATCAGAAAACTAATAAACTTAATCAATAAGACAGACCTCACTTTGAGCTGTTAGCACCGTAGTCTATGACTGTGCTATGGGTTTCATTGCTTTGAGTTGGCTAGATGTCTGTAATCCCACATCTTGTGCACTTGAGTCTTAAACGGCCAATTTTCGATCACAAAATAGAAACAGACATTGGAAAGCCAATGACGAAGTATTGATGAGGTTGGGAGGAGTTCTTGATGAGATTTGTTGCATTAGCTTCTCCTATGAGCACTCCCAGTCGGAGTGTGGTGCTTTCAAACCATGTTAAGTGTCCTGCAAAGTCCCTGCGACCAATCCGCGCCATTCCAAAAAAATCAATGTTCATCTATGCATGTTCAAAATTTAAATATCACACTCACATCCAACAACTAGGGCCGTGAACATTGTAAACTATTTGGTTATTATCATGTATTTGAAGCATAAGGGGGCAATTCTCTTATGTTAATTGTTTATTAGGGAAATGGAATGTGAGTAAAAGGCCTAACTGCGTTTGAAGTTGTTCATATTAGTCAGCTTTCCAAAATATTCTAAAATTGAAAATCAAGTTTCACTCATATTACGAAAGAAAAACCAAAAATAGGTAATATATTAATTGGAAGGCATGGATTGAAATCGATATTGGCAGATACTTTATTATTAGAAAAGCTGTCATTTAAAAGGATATTTTAAACATAATTTACAAGGATAGATCAATTGGCTTGCATGGGGTGTAGTTCTCATTGGCTTGCATGGGTGTAGTTCTTATTAGGTTATAAGTTCAAATTTTATAGGGTTGAAAATAGAAATTATTTTGGAGAATTCAATTTCCCAAAAAATTTCCAATCTCCCACAATCATCTTATTATAAGTTAATCAAGAAAAAATGCACTAGAAAATAAGCAATTGAATAGGTAAATTTGCCTTGTCCATTATCAGCAACAACAATTCCAGACTTGATACAAGAGGGAAGCTTTGGTAAGAAACAATAAAAAACACAACCTATGAATTCAGCTTAAGTTCTATAAGGATATGGAATATATGAATCAAGTAGAGCAAAGTTGATGATGAGGTACATATAATACAGAGAGATGTTCAAGTAAAGAAGAATCACATAATAAAATAATTTGAAATTTAAAGATGTTTTGAAATTTAACAGAATAAAGTCCATTGTTTAAATTTACTCATCAAAGTTTAAAAAAAATAACACATAATAAAACATATTTGAATGCCCCTTCTATTGGGCAACTAAAACGCCCTGCTTTCATGCCCATCATAGATTTGCAAATTTTGAATGATAGATTGTTGGATTCGCAATTTTGATGAGCAGATCCACAAAACCTCTAAGAATCCAAAACCTTTATTGCACGAAATTGCAGCTTTTAGTTTCTGGAATTGCAGTTTCAGATTTGCCATCAAATATATGATGGAAGAATACTCGGAAGGGCGAAAAAAATAGGCATGGGAAAGTGAACCTTTAACTAACGCTTAGCCTAGACTTACTTGAATAGTTTACAGAGCTAGAAGAATTAAGTAGTTATAGTATGTTTTATAGTTTAAAACAATAGTATATAAAGAGCAGGTAGAGATAACGTTGGACGTAAATAACAGCTCTCCATTAGCTTCTGCTTTTTTGGGCTGGCTATGTGTCAGTAGATTGGGTGTTGGGCTCATCATCACATCATCTTTTGGGGTTGCAATATAGTATTTTTGAGAATGAAATGATTATTGAGTTTAGAAGTTCATTGAATCTAAAGTCTCATTCTAAAGCCTAGTACAAGGAATGTGTAAATTTGTTTATTATTGGACATGTCTCTTTAAAATTAAAATAAAATTTTATGAGCTAAATAAAAAAATAAGGTAAACTATAATAAATAAATAAATGAATATGATCTAAAGTAATTAGAAGTAAAAAAAATATGTGTGAGCAAGATGTTTAAATTTTATACTTTTCAAAAAGAGATTTAAATAAACTATTTGAAAATCAATATTAACTAATTTATGTAGATATCAACGATAGAAAAAAAAAATTGTTGAATTGAGGCTTCTGTGATCTATGCTCATATATATGAATTACAGGTCACTTGATATATGAGATTAATAGCTAACTCAAAATAGATAATGTTATTGGTAGTAGAAGAATTTGGATTATCCACAACAATTTTCATAGTTTGTCCACATTTCGAATTCCAAAGTGGATCCATTTTGGGATAAGTCACACAAATAATGAAAACCATTGTGGATAAACAAAATTCTTCTTTTACCAATGAATGTCACAGAAATCAGAAATCTAATAATGTTATTGGTTTAAAAGTTTATTAGTGTTGCAAATTTTGATGTAATGAAAAATTTAATCATTTAAATCGTTAACAATTTTTTACAAATTAAATCTTTAACAAATTTCAAAATTTTTCTGTTAAATTTCATTAAAAACATATATTTTAATTTACACATTTCAAAATATTTTAAAATTATAAAAAAAAAATATTTCTAAAATATAACATATTTTCATCGAATTCCAAAATATTCTATAATTGTAATCGAGTTCAGCTCAACACCACCACCCATCTTTTCCAGTCAAATCAAAACATAAAGAAAACTGTTCTACTTAAACCAATTTGATGCTAATTGCATACCAGTGTCCCTCCAACCACTAAGCCCCAACCTGAGAGAGCATCAAATTATTATATTGCAAGAGATAGTACTTACAAAATCCAAACCAGTTCCAGGAAGTATGTTGGCAGCAGCAGATGCATAGTTAACTCCATTGAGGATTCTGTTTCCCGTTGCATTGGGGTCCAGGTATGCTGGTATCAGAGGCAAATTGAAATACTCTCCTGCAGAAAAAAGAAAAAACATGAATGAGGCATGAATGCAGGTATTTGAGATTAATATGCATGGCTCAGCTAGGGTTGTAAAAATATTACCAATGAAATCCACGACGGTCCTGCCATTGCAGAATCTACCCATGGGATTGAAGGGCCCGCCAGGATTGAAATCGATTCCATATAGGGAGCTGATCCTCAAATTCCAAGCCTGTTTGAAGAGATTGAATTTGAAGGAAAAGATACAGAAAGTTACGGCACATATTTCTTCTCAAAAAGTTATTGACAATAATACTATGACACTAGAGCATTGCTTATGCTATAGGAATAAATTGTTGTGGTGGCTGGCAGTTGAGCTGCCCTCCATTTTGATATTTTAGGGAAGATGGGGAATCATGAGAAGTTTTCCTTAGAAAACAAATATAGAAGCTAAAGGAATAAAGGCTAAAGTTAAAAAACAAATTAAATAAAAATATAAACTAAAACTAAAACTAAGAAACCAAACTCTGAGGTGGTAGGTGTAATAGGGATCCTCCTTGATCCCAGAGGAAATCAAGAACTAAGTTTAAGAAAGGGGTTTAGGAGAATCCACCAAACATCAAGCAGAGGCATGCCATTGTTTCAAGGGTTGAAAATTCCCAAGCCAGGAGAAATAAATTGACTTACAGTACTTGGAGACTCTACGGTTATAGTTCAGCATATGAAAAACCAATCAAGCCCTCGAGATATGTGTCTAGGTAGACTCATTCGTAGTGCTCAAGTGCCAGCAAGGAGCTTCAAAAAAATAGAATTATACCACGTTTAGACCTTCAGGAAAATGAAGTAACTTTGATAGACAATGTTAAGTTATGCATAAATGGGCGGGCTCCAGCTATTTCACATCTTCCTTTAACATTCAAAGTACACAATATATCATAAGAATGAAGCAAACACGCATATTCAAGAGAAGTGGAGGAGCATCATTATGGTGAAAGAATGGGCACTAAAGTCCTCCCAGTATCTGGTAACCTATCATTCGCTCTGACACATGGTGAAGTTTTTCAACTCTGAGTGATGGATTGGAAGGCTGAGGGTGGGATTCTCAATCTTTGGAGAAGTCGATCACTAGTCAATGATCAACTGACCTTGTATCCATGTGTTCTTTGTGGCATGGTTTTGGGTTTCTCTGGTATTTGGTTCCTCCATCTGTGGTGGGACATGGTTGCTCTTAAGCATCATTTGGCTCTGTGTTTTCAGATTTTGCAGTTCAAAGTTGGATTGGGTAATGTTGAACAATGTAGTTATGGTAAGTATTCATAATATTATTTTATTGATGTACTTTTGAATAATTTTAATTATTATTGACAAGCATGTTCTTCATGCTTTGTATTGGTCAAAAGAGAAATATAGAAGGGCATGTTCTTCGTGCCCCTTTCAAATGAAGAAAATTGAATTTTGTTAAGTGCCATTTACCCTACCAAGTTGGCAAGTCGGCCCTCCTAACCCTCATGCCGGCTCAGCTTAAGTGGCACCCTTTCGCATGGATTGGAGACTATACATATAGCCCACTTGCATTCCTCATTTGATACATCTCACACACATATATTTCTGATCTCAAAGGCCGAAAACAGAAGTAAAACATATCTCTGATCTGCCCTTGCTCAAGGAGACTTGGAAGGTCAAGTAGAAGACAAAGCCTAAGGCATAATTTTCTGGGGTTTTGTGGCTCGTTCCTATGGAAGTAAGTGTGAAGTCTGAGGCATATTACTCTGTGAAATAATGAGAAGTGGAACCTATGTTACCAGAAACGAGAAACGGTAAACCAAACAAGAAACAACAACGAGACGAGAAACGAAGTTTGGAGGTTTCACATTCAAGAAACGAGGAGAGAGAAAAAAACATAAAACAAAGCATGCGTCATCCACATTCTCCAATAATGTGCTCACATAGACCATTCTCGAATATTCATAGTGAGAAACAAAGCTTTTGTTGCTTACATAGGTCATTCGCAAATACCCATGTTTGATCCTTTAATAGTGAAGAAACTTTTGGCATTGAATTCAAGCTTGATTTGACCTTACCATTTCCACTTGATTTGGACCTAGTGAGAGGGATTTTTTTGAAGGCCATATCCCTAAAAATTTCTTGATGAATACATGATCTGACATATCATGCGTATATTCTGCCATATTATTTGAGCAAACCTCAAATTTGGGCTATATTGTAGTATTTGGTAAGCAACTACTAGGATGTAGTTTCCCTAGTTGGGTAATAGGATAGTGAATATTGAATTGAGCTCCAATGGGATTAGGGAATTGAGCCAAAAGTAGAGGGTTGTTTAGAACTACTACTACCTTCAACTATTTTTCTATAGGAAGAAGTGTTGCTCCCTCCACTGACATTTTGCATAGAAAAAGTGAAAGGGTTGAAAACCAGAAATGCTACAACTAGACAAAACCTAAAAAAAAATACCATCAAACTTTTAAAACTTTATCGTTAATCCATTATGATAGTAATTAATATTTATAATTATAATAGTAATTAATCTTCATAATAATAAAAATAATATATAATGTAACCGTGTGCATTTAAATTTATAGTTTTGTATAAAGAGACAATTTTTAAATATTAAATACTATAAAATTATATAAGAAACTCTACACTAAATACACTTTTAAATAAAACCAACACAAAAATTAAGAAAAAATAATTAAAACATTAAAGCAACACATCCTAATAATATAATTTTAACAAACAAAATCCCTAAATAAACAATGTTGTTAAAGAAATTTTACGCTAAATACAGCAGACCATGAAACCGCCTCTAAAAACTATCCACAAAACCAACTTTCATTTTTTTAAATTGGACTCAACATTACAATGAAACCAACATTACAAACAAAACAAACCAGAGCAACGTTTCTCGGAAAACCAACCTTTGCCTTTTTTTTATTCTGCTCAACGTCCAATTGGAACGAGACCAGCGTTACAAATGAACCAGAACAAACGTTTCTCTGAAAACCGTGTCAAAAAACCATTCGTTTATGGAGAAACCAGTTTCATGTATTGAAAAACGAAAACGACCGTACAAAACGGCGTTTTCTGTACCGTTCCGTTTTCTTTGCGTTTTTCTTCGGAAACGAATGCTCCCGTACCGTTTCTGGTAACATAGAGTGGAACCATGTGAAGTTTGAGGCTATTATTCTGAAGTATAATGCTAAGCTCTGTGGCATAATCTGAGGTTGAGACAGAAGGCAAAATTCCGCTTTTGGAGAACTGAAGCAGACCTCTTTTGTGGACAGATTTGGAAGCATTTTGTCTTGGTATGCTCGAGGGTTGACTTGGCACTTGCAGGTTGGTTATCTTAGCTACATTACTGGTTGGTTTGTATATGACTTGATGTCTTGTTGACTTGATTTCATAAGGAAAGGATTCCTGGGTTTCTCCCCTTAGAGTGGGGTTTTCTCATGTAACTTCTTATGTGGTTGTCTCTTCATGTTTTTGTGTTGTAGTTCTCTGTATAATTGTTTTATGTTGCATAATAAATAAAATAAAATATCAACCTGAGTGTAAAATCATAACAAACAATTATCGAGTTAAGAGAACTACCAAAATTCAACAGGTAAGCTGTCCTGTGGCAAATTGAATTGATTTAAGTGAAGGTTCTCTTCCCAGCAGGTGGCACAATATCTATTGGGTAGATCTAGAAAAGAAAGGCGGGACACAATCGTTTGGGTCGGTGTATTCTTTGTGAGTCCTCAGACCTTTGAAGAGCCCAGATAATAAATGATCACCAAGTTGAGACACGCAAGTAGCCCTTCCATACTTCAACAACAGACTGGCTATTCTTCTAATTGCAGATAGAAAAGTGACGCAGAGATTTCTGGGAAATTGACATGTCAAAGTAAGCAAATACAGAAGGTGGAAGCAACTGTATGACACTCTATGAGCTGGCTCTAGGCCTAGCTAGAAGCTCACACTTAAATGAAGACACTTCACATTCTAGGTCATCCCTCCAAAGGCATCCATTGGCTTGGTTTGTATTGCAGTGAAAGATGAGGCAACTGTTCAGCAAACTTCTCGTGACATGGAGATCAGAAATACAGCTCTAGAATTCAATCTTCCAGCAGCCATCAAGCAAGAAGCCCTTGGCAGACATGATTTCATTTAAGTTCAGTTTTTTATTATTTATTGCAAAGTAGTTTTTTTACCAGTTTAGTATGCTAGATATTGTACCTGTTGGCTTTACAGCTATACCTCCAGAAAGGTAAGAATAGACGGTGGTTTTTAAATTTAGTCTTTTTGAAAGACAATTGTCATACCATTATTTTTGTTTTGTTATCTTACTTTTTGGATTGGCCACAGCCATTTTTTAATACAAATGATATCCTTTCCTATTAAAATCAACTAAGAAACCAAACCCAATACTAATTAAGAATATAATCTGAGATGCTCTGTTTTTTGTACATGTAAATACTTGTCCAGAGAAGGATTGATGAATGTCTCTTGCTTACAGTGTTTGGCTGACCTCCCACTAAGAACATCTCACCTTGGATTTTATAGCTTCCATTTTCTTTTCTGGTGTGTAAATTTATTGGCGGATATTGGAGAGAAATACAAGGATTATCTACACGTTTGTAGAAAAACAATCCAAATTTCCCTTTTTGCAGAGTTAGGAATGGTGCAATGAAGAGGATAGTTGTTTAGTGTGTAGATTTAATGGCAGATATAATACAAGTATTGTCTACACGTTTGTCGAAAAACAACCCAAATTTCCCTCTTGGCGGAGATAGGAATCCTGTAATGAAGAAGATAGATGTTTAGAGAAGAATAATAGTTTCGATGAGCTGAATTTAATGTGCATCACAAAGCACTTCCTTCAGTGCTCTAAATATATCAAATAAGAAGAAACCTATGTCCTCTACTAGAAAAACATGCCCATGTAGCATCATACTAAGTCACCAGGTAAAAAAGAGAGATCATTCATTAACCTCCTTCATTAACCACAACAAATGTTTGAAATGCAAACAAACATATTTTAAAAAATCAGTTAACCCTTCAGAGGGTTTTTTTATTGAAATGTAATAATCAATGGCTCACCTCTCTAGTGATGTGGGTACAAATACATCCCAAAAACAACGAAAAATGCTGGCAAAAACAATACATCAGAAAGTACCCTTTTATTGACATAATAGTGTCCAAACATCCCTATAAATAAAAAGATACATAGAACACAAGAGCACTACAACTACCAACCCAATAATGGCCGGATGTTTTTCTTTTCCGATGTCAGCACTTTCGCATAATCTTAAGCCCAACAGAATAGCAATCCAAACATCATAGAAAACCAAATAATCCTAACCCTAACAATCACTAATTCAAGGGACTCCAATGAGGACAATGAATCCTAACAAAATTAACCACACTATATGTACTCGTAAAAGAGCCTGCCCAGACAAAAGGTCGCTTCCTCCATTGCCCACTTCACAGAAACCGATCTCGGCCACTTCTACGCCGGCGCACTGAGCATCTGCACACCCACACCAATATGTAATGCCATCAACACCACACATTGGATCGGGTCTGAAACAGCTTACCAGACAAGAAACAGACTTGTTATTCTCATTGCAGACCGATAATCTTCTGGTATTTCCCTCGCTGGGGAGAGCAATGGTGATTTCATTCTCAGCCCCTGACAACGCGACTCCTAGTGAGGCATTTGCGATCAGGTAAAGCAGGAACATTACGAAACCTGGCTGCACATAACCAACCATGGCATTGACATTTTAGATTGCATCTGTTGTTGCTCTGGCCCAATTCATACATACAAATAGCAGACCAGATGAGAGCACAGTGGCTTCCTACCAAATTCCAACTAAGCCAACCGAGACTTTGTCTCACACATACAGGAAAGAATATGATGGACCATGAGGTAAATGTAGAGAAATCTAACAAAAAAAAAAGTTTAAATTGGTACAGTGGAGTCTGACATTTATATGAGCAAGTGTTTAAACCTCCATACAACCGAAAATATAGAACTAACCCCATGCATCTTTATACATTTTTTCCTGTCCACCTTGAAGACATGATTATAGGACCTCGCGCACACAGATGCCACAACCATATTCAACAGTGACATTGGCAAGCCCGGTTTCTTTGGCTTTCTGTGCAACAGATTTTCTGCAACTATTTTTAGTTATTTCTATATTTTGTAATATGATGCCATTTTGAATACAAAGACGTGCATGAATATATGATCCAGGGAGGTTTGACAGATGTCAATAAGAGAATGAAAGTGTTGACGAAGAAGTTGATGCATAGGAAGGCCTATCAGCCTAATTACATTCACAATCAGCTGGACAAAATCATGTCGATCATGAAAAGAAATAAACTTTCACAATACAAGCATAAATTCTTTAAAATTTCTTCTTTGAACAACTTCCAACAACATTATAGAATCAAGCTCCGACAAGGAAGTGGAGGATAATTTTGATTCAAAGAATTCTTACCTTGAACTGAGGTAATGGGATTCAATCCCTCTGAAGTCTGTGTGCTATTGGAGTGTGGTAATGGGATTCGATCCCTCTGAAGTTTGCTCACTATTGGAGTACACGGAATGCTCTGGAAGAAAGAAATTTGTTCTTGAAACTGAAAAGGTAGGTGAGGATGGCAGGCATAAGACCCCCTCGGCAGAATGTGGCTCTATCTAGAACCTACGCTAAAACTTACGCTAATGTAATTATGTAAGTCTTTAACCATAAAATTCATTGATATTATGTTAAGTGTGTTCTCATCGGTATGAGTGTCTTTTACATTTATTGCTTCTTTACACCTTGAGTACTATTATTTCTGATATATTTTTTGTTTGTTTGTTTTTCTGGTTGTTGGAGGAGTTTGGTAATACAAATTTTTTAATTTTAAGTTAATAAAAGTTTTATTTTAATGCAAAAATAAGTTTGATACAAATATTTCATTTATAATGCTAGTAATTTTATAAATTTAAAATTATTTTTCTCAAATTTCAAAGTGAATGGTAAAAATACATAGTCTTAAGGTTCAAACTAGTTAGTTGAGTTCCCATTGTTAAAAAATCTTTTCTATTAAAAGGTCACTTGTTTAATTATCTTGACGTTATTGGAGTAAGACTTCATGGTCAAGCTTATAGGTTGTGATCCTTTCAAGTATATTTGCCCGGTACAAATTGATACATATTTTATATGTTTTATAATGTTGATAATATAATTATGTTGGAGTGGAAGAACATGAAGAATTGTCCATGTTCTCTTGATGGTTTCAATGAACTCGTGGTTTTTCTACAAACGGAAAATGCATCATGGATTCAAATTCGGTTGCCATAGTTAACCCTAAGATTAGATCAGCTAAATCAATAAATCGAGTTGTCACAGCTAGCCATGAGACAAATGATCGATACATCAGCTCAAGTAATCAAAGTATCAGTCACATTAGGGATTCAGGGCACTAAGCTAGGATTTTGGATAACAAATCCTAATTTCTTTTACCAACTCGATACCACCAATGGTTTTTTCCGACTCGAGAAGGAATCAAAAACTTAGAATTTGAGTAAATTTTATTAAATCTCAATACCATTTATGTGGGTAGTTTAGTATTGAGCATATTTTGTTTTGTTCAAAGCGAAATTCGAAAATTTTTACGAATGAACGAGGGATTGTTCTTTTAGGGCTTCATCAAGGTTCATGCGTTATTTTCATTGAGGATATTTAGTGAGTGGCCTCATCCCACAATGGAGAACAAATCAATAGTAAATGTTAAAAATGGCAAGGAAATCTCATATTTTGTGGAAACAAATCATTTGGGCCAAGTCAAAATTGCCTCAGCAAACACAACAGGGAAGTGGATTTGGGTAACTGCAAAACAATATCAGGGCATTTTAAAACAGAGACTTGCCCACTTTAAATGGGAACAAGGAAGAAGAAAAAATTCCTAGAGAAACTAGTAGACATATAATAAAAGTAAACAAAATATTTGAAATGCAAATTTCATCCATGGAACAATGCCTCCCTGAAGATAACATCAAACAACTTCGAAAAATCTACAAAGTAGAGGAAGAATTTTGAAGAGAAATGTCTCCCCTCCTCCATGATGGCACAAGTGTTGAAGATATAGTTGATGGTTTGATATTGAAGTCAAAATCCTTCCTGATCCCTTGAGCCAAAGAGGTCTCTCCTCTAGTATCTCTAAAAATATCCTATGAAGAGTCATAGCATTTAGCTTAGAAAGTATGACCCAGCATTATCATATTAATAAATGACAACCACTAAACTAATGTGATAATGTATTCAAATTTCCTTGCAAAAAAAATTAACTTCTTGTTTGCCCCTTTTTTGTAGTGAAAGTAGATTTCCTGATTGTCTCCATCATATTATGCCCCAACACCAGCTAACCCACATGACAACCCATTCACAATAAATGTCATCGACAATGATTTCAAAATGCGCAAATGAATTTTTTAGTTACCCCTTGTTGTGTATATCTCTTGCCAAAGATGAGGAGTCTAATTTACTCTTCCTTGGCAAAGAACAATTGCCATTGTCCTTTCCACCTGCCAGAACGAACCTTGCAACCTTTAGCATCTTCATGACATCCAAACATACAACTGAATCCACCTCCTCTGATCACATTGCATTGGATAACTCGTCCTCATTCCACCATTTTGATCAACTATCAAAGCCTAGAAACCCTTGACCCTTGCAAAAAAACCTTTGCAAATTCCTCTCCATTCACATCTGATTTGGAACGTTGCAAAAAAGTACTACTAGCGTATAATCTTCTCCCTCATGTGGTTCATTAAACTCATAACATCCTTTCAAGTGGTGAGATAAACAACCATTAGTGTGTTCACGATTTAGAATACCCTTTTCTTTCTATTACTAAATAGTCAATACTACTTCATGCCTAGTTTAGTACATATCCCCTAGTTTTACCAAATACTTATTTTAATACCTCCAAAACCTATAACCCTCTACCCAAAATCCCCACCCTTTACAACAACATTGCTTCACAAAAGGAATTTTACATTTCTTCGTAATTTTTCCTTTGTATATGAGAAAGAAACTAAATGTTACTTCTCCCTTATCCAAGATAATGCTCTTGATTACAAATTGAACAATGTATCATGATATTTCCTTTCTCTCTTCGTGTGAACTTGCTCAATTAGCGTCTAAATACCTTGTGAGATAAAAATCGATGCATGTATTGTATTTGGTATTGTGTCAATTATTCATTTTTAATGTCTTAATAATGTGTTAATTGCTTTCCAATGCATGGTCAGTCTCGAATTAAAATTTTGACATGGAAAATCCCAATTTTGCAATTTTGGGAATCAGAGGCACATTGCAGGGACAATGTGTATCCATCTTGGTGGATAGTGGGGCAACCCAAAATTTTATTGATGCACAATTGGTGGAGTGTAGAGGCATTCATAGATTTATATATATCTTGAACAACATGGACGATAGAGGATGCCCATGCTTCACCTCAGTTATCTTCTTGGTTGTTGTTTCGATATGTTGAGGATATGGTTGATGGGAAAAATGTTGAGGATATGGTTGATGGTTCGATATTGAAGTCAAAATCCTTAACCCTTTAGCCAAAGAGGTGTCTCCTCAAGTATCTCCAATAATATCCTATGAAGAGTCATAACATTTAACTTGGAATTATGGCCCACCATGATCATCTAATAATTAATTGAAATAGCACTAGACCCCAATTTAGGGATTGGGTGGATCATATTGTGAGACTATGCTAGTGGCAACCCTAAAAAAATGACTTGAAAACCCCTTGATTTTCTACCATGATAGAATTCATATCCCAAATTTCTTGTTGGATACGCAAGTCCTAGAAAACGTGACAAGGAAGATGAGAGGGTGTTGACAAGGATATTAGGTTGTCCTAGAACATCATGCTTGTGAGAAGAGCATTGGGGGGGGATTTCATCTGTGACTAATCTCGTGGTAGGGAGGAAACCAGATTTCTTTCTAGAAGGTGGAGAAAATGTTTGTGCAGACTCGCAAGGCTTCAGATAAGTATTCTATGGCTCAAAAGTATAACTTATAACCAGATACAAATCAAATTAGTGTTCTATGAGGATAATTGAAAGGAAACTCTAAGTGTAGATATTTATTATATAAATTTGCAGAAACTAAATCTCCTTTTATGATTGTTATTAATGCTCTATGAAATAAATTAAACTCACATTTTGTATGATGACAAACCAAATAAAGGATCTTGATAATGACTCCGGTAGGAATTAAGCTATCTTGACTGATAATGAAATAGAAAAACAAAAAGGACAGTAGAATTGCGGGAAAACTTAACGAGGAAGACCAGTAGGGAAACTTGGTTAGTCTTCTGGCATAGCCTGGCAGCGGCCTAGCCAGAAGACACTCCCAAAGTCTTGAATGTTAGATGGAGGGTGTGGTTGGGTATAAAACTCAGAAAAATAAATAATGTAGGCAGCATGTAGTATAAGCTAGAAGAAAATACATAATAACATAGCTTGATGAACTTGTTGGAGCTGCGTTTTTCTTTTCTGCTATTCCGTTTTTTCTGTTGTTCCTTTTCTGCTGTTCCATTTTTTCTGTTGTTCCTTTTCTACTGTTCCTTTTCTGTTGTTCCATTTTTTCTGCTATTCCTTTTCTGTTGTTCCATTTTTTCTATTGTTCCTTTTTTGCTGTATTTTTTGCTGTTCCTTTTCTGCTGTTCCTTCAAGAAAATGGAACAGTAGAAACCAAAGGTATATCGGATGAGCTAAGATGTTGTTCGGATCCACGAGGTCTCTTCATTATGGTATATGTTGAAATGATTCCACGCCATTGCAGATAAGGCAACCCAGTTATCTGGCACAAGCTTTTCTGGCTTGACTATCCACAATTTTATTACGCGATTGCAAAAAATGATAGTAGCGCACATCTTTCATGGTGTGTATTAAAATTTGGCACCATATGATAATCTGTCGAAGGAGAGCATTGGGTAGATCCCTGTTCTGAACCATTGCACTGACGACTATCGCCGAGTCTCCCAATATCGTGACTGTGTCTATACCAAGCTTCCCAAGTTGGATAAGACCTTAGTAAAGGGCCAGGGCTTCTGCTCTGTTATTGGAAGTGTGGCCAAAACCCCACTCGTATGAGAGTATGTTGTCTCCATCAGTATTAAAAATAACTCCTCTCGCCCTGTTGCCCCAGGATTTGACTTTGAGGCCCCATCGAAACAGAGATAATGCCTATTGCCATTTTTAATCCAACCTGTAAATTCTTCCTCTTTTAGCCTGATCTTCCAGTTAGGGGAAACATTGTTGTTTCTATTGCTAGCAGCGTTGCCCTTCTGATTGCTGGTGTTTTGGTCTAACATGTGTCCAATGAAAATGCATTCTTCTATACTGCGTTCACTGACATTTATACTTCTCGGATTCTTAACTGAGATGATCTCAAGGGTAAGACTCCTTGCCTTGGTGCAAAGGCTTCTAACAGTCGAGTCCTTATCCTTAAAAACCTTCCGATTTCGTGCCAGCCAAACATTCCATAGGATATTGTGGGGAAGAATGTCTCAGACTCTCTTCACTGTGTTATTTTTCCTATGCTGCCAGGGGTAGTTTTTTTTCCATTTATAAAGAATTTCTCCTATGGTGTTTTGGGTGTTCCATGGGATTTGATTGTTATGAGACAAGTTCCTCCAGCAGTTGATGGCAAAAGGGCATTCAATAAAGAGATGATGCATTGATTCTTCAGCAACTAAGCAATTAGGACAACGAGAGGGGCCATTAATTCCCCTCTTTTGCAATTTTCGGCCGTGAGAGTTTTCCCTTTGAGGAGGGTCCAGAGAAAAAACTTGATTTTTGGAATTGCCTCGGATTTCCAAACCACCTTCCAGTGGTTCCAACTTGGCATGGGGTAGCTGATGTTGCAAATATAATGGTGAGCAGCTTGGATGGTGTAAGAGGATCCGGATGGGTCCCAACGAAACACATCAAGATCGTTCTTTTTGACAGGGGCTATACTGTGCAAAAGGGATTGAAGGACAGAAAGACTTGCGTTAAGACTATTGGGTATGGCTGGGAAGGCCCAACCTGACCAAAGAAGGGTGTGAGGATCCCATTGGGAGATCTGGTCCAGGTAATGAATGCCTATTCTTTCAAAAAAGGAAAGGATAGGGTGGACTCCCCCATGTCTGTTTATTGGCTGTTGACCCATGATTCTGTCTGCTCCAATATTGATGCTTCCACCTCCCTTGGGGATTTTTGAAGTATTTTGAGCAATTAGTGGAATTTCTCTCTTGCATAATCGCCAAATTTTGGAGGATTCTCTATTGGGAATATCTCGATCAAGAAGCTGTTGTCTAGGAAAATTGAGGTATTTAATTTCCAGAACTTTTTTCCACCATGCTGGGAGTCTAGTAATGAGTCTCCAGACAATTTTGCCTCCAAAGGCTAAATTGAGAAATTTAGGAGATCTAATTCCAATACCTCCTCGATCTTGGGGTTGGATCACCTGCTTCCAATCAATCAAGTTGAATTTCTTTTTATCATTTCCCCCCCTGCCATAGGAATTAGCAAAGGACGATTTCCATTTTGTTGTGGAAGGAGGTCGGAGCTTGAAGAAGAGAAAAATGATATAGGGGGAGAGAAGATATACCTGACTTAAGAAGAGTGAGGCGACCAGCTGGGTTGAGCCAAATAGATCCCCACTGCTGCACTTTTCTTTTCGTTTTGTCGACTATTGTGTCCCAAACTTCTGCTCTCAAAGGTCCAGCACTTACAGGCATGCCCAAGTAAGAGAAGTGAGTCGAATCATACTTGCATGTGACTCCAAAGATGATGGCGATATTGTGAAGCACCTGTACTGTTGTGTTCCAGCGATATATGCAGCTTTTCAAATTATTTACCATTTCGCCAGAGTAGCTCATGTATTTGTCAAGGAGAGATTTGAAGCTCTTGTCTATTGTGGTGGAGGCCCCTCCAATCAGCAGGGTGTCATCGGCAAATTGTGAATGATTTATTTTCTTGACCCTGTCCCCAAATTTTATTCTTGTGATTAAGCCAACCCTCCGACTGAAGTCCAATGCTCTGCTGAAGGATTCAGCCATTAGAATGAAGAGATAAGGTGAGAGGGGGCAACCTTGTCGGAGGCCTCTGGAGGATTGGAAAACTTCTCCAGGTCTGCCATTTACAAGAGGGGAGATCCATGGCCCCGAAATGTAGGCTCGAATGAGGTTGAGAAAGTGGTCATCAAATCCCATCTTCTTCAAAGCTGCCAAGAGGAAGGAGTGTCTCACTCTGTCAAATGCATTGGCCAGATCAAGCTTGAGGATAAACCCTTTCTCATTTCTGGTTTGACTCAAATGGATGGCTTCTTGCACAAGTAAAATGGAATCATTTATTTGTCTGTTGGCTAAGAATCCCCCTTGATTTTCAGAAATGAGAGAAGGAAGCAAAGGCTTTAGGCGGGTAGCAATGATTTTTGTCAAGATTTTATAGGAGGAGTTACAGAGTGATATGGGCCTGAAACGAGCAAAGGAAGATGGCCTGTTTTCTTTGGGGATGAGTGCTAGATGAGTAGCATTGGTATATCCTCCTATTTTGCCTTTTCGTTGGATCCAATTGAGCATTTTTGTCAAGTCCTTTTTAATAATTCCCCAGAATGCTTGATAAAAGCAGATGGGAAAGCCATCCGGTCCTGGGGCTTTATCAGGTTGAAGAGTCTAGATTGATCTCCTCATTTCCTCCTCATCTATCTCCTTACTTAAAATGTTGTTCATTTCCCTGCTTATCCCTGTTGGGAGATGCTGCAATAAATCTATATAATCCTCTGCTTCCTTTGTTTCAGTTAGCAGGTCCCGATAGTGATCTGTAGCAGCTCTTTGAATGGCTTCCTGAGTGCTTTGTCTATCACCTTCTACATCTAGGATGGAGCTAACATTATTCCTTATCTTTCTGGCTATCATTTGCTTGTGAAAAAAAACTGAGTTCTTGTCACCCCCTTGTAACCATAATTGTCTCGACTTGAGCCTCCATTTTGTTTCCTCTTCTCTATTAACTCGGTATAGTTGTAAGTAGAGTTCATTTTCCTGCTATTTTTTCTCTTGGGAAAGGCCATTATCCTCTATTTCTCTTTGGATACTCTCCAGATTGTTCTTAATTTCTTTTTTTACCTTCTTTGGTTATTGATACTTTTTTTTTAGCCCATTCTTTGATGGCTTGTTTTGTTTTCCGTAGTTTTGTTTCCCAAATGAAACTGGGAGAGCCTTCCACGTGTTGGATCCAAGAGCTGTAAACAATTCCTGCAACTGCTGGTATATCATTCCAGAGAGAACTGTATTTGAATGGAATGGGCCCAAGTGGCCTATGATTTTCCAGCATTAGAGTTATTGGGAAGTGGTCGGAGGCAGAGCACGTTAGAATGTTAGCATATCCGACGGAGAAGGCAGAGAGAAGTGTAATATTGATGAGAATTTTGTCCAACTAATCCTTGATGTTACCAGCACCCATCCTGCGGTTGTTCTAGGTATCTATGGTTTTTTGGAGGGACATCCATAAGATCATTCTCTTGCATGATATTTTCCAACTGTATTTTATATGGATCAGGCGTAAAACCGCCTCCCCTTTTCTCATTGGCGTGGAGGATTAAATTAAAGTCACCTCCTCGAATAATGTTAGTGTTCTCTTCTGTGTCCAAACTATCTTTTAGATCATGCCAACAACTATCCTTATCTCTGTAGTGATTCAGCACATAGATGTTGTACATGATAATGGCTTATTGATCTGCTTTATTTTCCAGAGTTGTTTTGATCCAGTGTTGATTTATTGTTTCTGAAATACAGTTCCATATACCTTGATTCCAAAGTGTTTCTATTCCTCCTGAGGCTCCTCTTGCCTCACTAATGCTTCCTCTATACTGTCTCTGTTGCTCAATGACTTTATTCATTTCCTTGTGGTTTTGTTTTGTTTCTTGTAACATAATAATTCCTGGCTTCTTAGAAATGATAAGAACCCTTAGGGCTGCTACCTTAGAGGGGTGCCCAAGTCCCCTGATGTTCCTCTTCCATGTGTTGTACTATTTCCTGCTCTGCCTCTGAATCATCTACAATCGTGAGCTGCATCTGAGTGCTATCTACCTCCATACCTTGAGCAGTCCTTTTCTGCATGTTACTGGGAGAGGGCGTTTTGGTGTCCGCGGGTTGCTTAGAAGTGAGGGCTTTCTTTGAGCTTGATGGAGCAGAATGGGTAGAAGTCTTAGGAATGGCTTCAGGTTGTTTCTGATTATCTAAAATATGAACCTTCGGCTAGAGAAGGATTTCAAAGTTGTTTCTTGTTGAAGGCAAGGAGGTGTTGGTGACAGGTTTTTGACTGAGGTACAGGGCTTTTTATGGGTCTTCGTGCGATTGGGAAATTTTGTGAACCCATCCGGGTCGGATTTTTCCATTGAAAGGGTGGTCGTGGATTTCATATTGGAGGGACAATCTCGGAATAAATGGCCCAGGGCGTGGCATTTTCGACAGCGGAATGGTACATGCTCGTAATCTATTGTTTGTAACCATTCATAATCATCATGGTAAAGGCTTACCGCATCCGGGAGAGCTTTCTAAGGTGCATGTATGCACAGATCCGCGCATAGGAGGTGTATCGCTTCAACTTTGTCTCCTCTGCCAGTTTGATGAATTCGCCTAAACCATTCCTAATGTCTCGCAAAGAGTTTTCGTCCCAATACTCTAGAGGGAGAGAATAAAGGCACAACCACACCGGGGCCCAGCTCAGATCTTCTTTGTCCGGGTTAAAGCGTTTGATCCATCCTCTTAGGTACAGCCCTGCTACGTTGAAGAAATATGGTCCTCCATCCAATACCCTGTTTCGGTCCTCCAGACAATTGAAAATGGCAGTAAATAAGCCCTTAGGCCCTAACTACAGTGTTATATGCCCTTTTGGCTTCCATTTGGCTGTGATCCAGCCGTGCAAAGCTTTCTCCATTGGCAAAAGGCCTATGAACTTTCCTATCAAAGCATGATCCCTCATAAACTAGATCTGAGTGTTGATGCGCTGACTTGGTAGCTTGATTTTGGGTCTATCAACTACTACCAGCTTGCAGGTGTTTGACGTCACTCGTGGTTCTTCATTTGTGTTGTTATTCGTTGGTGTATTTTCATTCTCTGTTGCTGTATCTTCTAGATGGTCCATCCTGCCATTTTCAGTCAGTCACAGTCATTTTCCATATCAGTGGGGGGAGGCATCATGTCCTCCCCCTGAGGGGATTCCGTTGCACGATAGCTGTTCCTTATTGTGTTGTAGTTGCCTTATGGTTGAAGGTTAATGGTAGAACGATGTAGTCTGTGAAGGTCTCCCATTATAGAGCAGCATCAAACCCTAAGCGCTCCACTCTCCATTTTATTTTTTTTGACATAAATGGTTAGTTTTTATTTAAAATTCGGCAAATCATCTATTGAGGACTTTAACACTAAAACCCTATATTTCCTTGTTACAGTCGGTGTGGAAAGAAGATTTTTCTTTTGAATAGTCCGTTGAATGAGTTACACTGTGAATGCAAATAGAGGCTTGAAAAAGAAATTGATTTGGTTTCAGAATGGTGCCTTGAAATTCCTTTGCTTTTGCTTTCCATGACGTAGCTCTGCTTCCTAGCTTGCAGAGAGGAGATCCAACGCGTCGGAGTGCCGGATCATCTCAAGAATCACTGCGTTTTCTTTTTGAAATGTTTGGCAGAGTGTTATATAGTGTTCAAGAATGCAAAGAGCGGTAAATTGGCCTTGAAGAGGCCCTCGTGAACTCCCCAGCACCTACCCAGAGGCAGCAGTGAGTTCCAACGACAAACAGAGATTGAAAATGCCACGGTTGCGTTTTGAATTTTCCCTTGTGGATGAGTCCACGTTTCCTAACAGTAGCCAACTCAAAATGGTTCGGTCCCAAAGTGTGGAGAATCTGAATCAGTGAAATGCTCAAAGGAACAGAGGCCCAGACAACTCCAAAATTAAGGAATGCTACAGTCTGATTCAACATCATTTACTAACAGAGATCTCCTGCTCCTGAGAGAGCCTAGGTTGGCTGCCAAGTCTGCCTGTGAGTTTAACTTCCTCAGAACATGATAGAAGGAGATTTTGTGGAACTTGGGCAACAGTAGTCTGATTTTTTTGAGGATGGGGGCTAACTGCACCTAAGAAGGGATATTTTGAGAGTTCATAGCCTGTATAATTAGTCTGGAGTCTCCAAAGACTGAGATGGAGAGGAGATTCCTCTTGATAGCCAGATTTAGACCCTGCCACAAAGCAAGAGCCTCTGCTCTGTTGTTTGTTTCATGCCCCAGACCCCAAGCAAAGCACAGCTCATTTGAGCCACCTAGGCTTAAGATAACTCCCCCGCCACCTGCCTTTCCTGGGTTACCTTTAGAGGCCCCATCGAAGAATAGGCAGTGATCATCCAAAGCAGATCTCCATTTGATGAATTCTTGTTCTTCCAAATGAATTTCCCAATGAGAATGGGCTTTAGCAGGAGGAATGGATCTATTATGATGATTTGGAACAAGCTCTTTTAACCATTGATCTTTCTCGCTGTCCAGAATCGTGCCATTTCTTATGGTGGGTTTGGTTTCTAAGGCCTCCCCCAACAGAGCTTTGATCTTAGTGATAATTCTGACTGGGTTACAACTCTCCTCCGTAAATATTCTGTTGTTCCTCTCCAACCACAGTTTCCAGCATGTGAATTTGGGGATCCACATCTAGCCAGTCTTGAGAAGGCTTTTTTTAGAGAGATAGAACAGGGATAACTTGGCCCAGTTTCTTAGCAGGTCCTGAATATTTCCTAGAAGCTCTATTTTGTCAGGTCCTAACATCAGGACACCCTTCCAAACTTCTTGAGAAAAGGGGCACAATAAGAACAGGTGGTTAGCCATTTCTTCATCCGATGCACAAAGAGGGTACCTGGATGGACCTTCCATTCCAAGCTTCCTCAGGTTATCTCTAGTGAGGATACTTTTATGCGCCAGAGTCCAGCAAAAGAACTCAATTTTGGGGAGAGAAGGAAAAGACCAAATAAATTTCCATTGAGTTGGCTCTAGGGGGACGCTAGGGACAGCCATCATACTTTTGTAACCTTTTGCTACTGAGTAAGAGCCTGAAAGAGAACCCCACCCTCTTTTGTCCTTAGAAGAGGCCTTTAAGGGAGATTTTCCTTGGGGCAAATCCAAAAATAAATTGGCTTCACCATCTAGCCAATGAGGGACCTCCCCCAAATTCTAACCATCCCATAGACTTTCTGCATCATTTGTCCAATTGGAGATGTCCCAAAGGGTTTCCAGATTGCTGGCCTGAAGCCAAGCTCTGATATTTTCCAGTTCTGCCATCTGATTCAAGGGCTGATCTCCAAGAATCGAATCTTCCCAAATTTTTATTTTTTTCCCATTACCTGAGATTTTCAAAGCTGTGAGACAGAGTTTGAAAACTGGTGATCCTTTGGAAATTCTAGGAGGCTGGTCCAAGCACCTCAAATGCTGCCCATGAATTTTTTTTCCACAGAACTCTCTTGCTCCAACTAGGATTCCCAGAAACAATGTTCCAAAGGAGCTTGGAGCCTAAAGCAAGATTTTGGGCTGCCAGATCCTGCATTTGGAGACCTCCTTCCAAGAATGTCTTCTTAATAGTGTCCCAATTAACTAAATGAAGCCTTCTTTCATTATTTTTCCCTCCATCCCACAGAAATCTTCTCAGGAGACCATCCACTTTACTAATAAAGGTTTTAGGGGCTAGTAGAATGGAGTTCTGATAAACTGGGATACTTGAGAGAGCAGATTTCATAAGGATTACCTTCCCAGCATTATTCAACCATGAGGCTCCCCAAGCTTGTATTCTGAGTTTTAGCTTGTCTAGCAGGGGCATCCAGTGAGCTACCTTAGGATTTGATTTGAATATTGGGATCCCAAGATACTTAAATGACTCCCAGGTCAGGGTTCTTTCCATTTATAATAGCCTTGTTATGTCTGTCAAATCTTTGATCGAGCAATTCCAGCCATAGATCGTGCTTTTTAGATAGTTAATCTTGCTGCCTGAAACCTCCCTATAAATGTCCAGCTCCTTCTTGAAGGTTCTAGCAGAATTTATGCTAGCTCCTCCAAGCAATAATGTATCATCAACAAACTGGGCATGATTTATGTCTTTAACATTGTGAGCCATTCTCAGGCCTAGCAAAGTTTGGATCTGTTGACAGTAGTCTAGCTGGAAGCTGAGCACCGAAGCTTGAATGGCGTAAAGAAGCAGGGACAAAGGGCAACCTTGTCTTAGCCCCCTCGACACCTAGAAAAATTCCATTGAACAACCATTAACCAGAGGTGCTATCCAAGGGGAGGCAATGTAGGCTTTCACCCAAGTTATGAGAACTTTTGAGAAGCCAAATTTCTCCATCATAGAAAACAGGAAATCATGTCTCACCCTGTCAAAGGCATTTGTAAAATCTAGCTTAATCACCATGCCTTTCTGTTTTTGATGACATCTTGAATGAATTGCTTCTTGCACCAGCACAATATTGTCAAGAATCTTTCTCCCTTTTATGAATCCTCCTTGGTTTTCAGGGATGATGACTGGCATTATTTTCTTAATGTGGTTGGCTATTATTTTTGTAATCAACGTATAACTTGTATTACATAAAGAGATGGGCCTAAATCTGCTGAAATCAATGGCTTCTTTGTCTTTTGGAATCAAGGCAAGGAAGGCTAAGTTGGTATTGCCTCCAATCTTGGTGCAGGTCTGAGATTTACAGATCATTCTCAGAATGTCTTTTTTAATTTTAGGCCAGCAAGTCAGGTAGAACCTTGCAGTGAACCCATCAGGGCCCAAGGCTTTATCCGGATCCATGTAATCCAAAGCTTATTTAATCGCATTCATACAGATTGGAGCAGTTAGCATAATATTGTCAGAATATTGAACACAGTGAGGAATAAGATCAATCAGATAAGCTTGAGAATCGATAGGAGGGTCTTTCGAGGCAGAGTAAAGATCTTTGAAGAAGGAGTGGTGGCTCGCTTTATGCCTTCAGAATCTTTAACCACAGTTTTTTGATAGTGAATTTCATTTACTGTTTTGAAGTGCTTGTGTGCTTCAGCTTGCTTATGGAAGTAGCTTGTATTTTTGTCTCCGGCCTGTAACCAAAGATTTCTAGACTTCTGTCTCTAGAACTCTTCTTCATCCCTACTTGCTCTATGGATATCTTTTTGCAGCTCTGCTTCTTTTTGAAGAAGGATTTGAGTTACATCGGAATTCTCCATTGTTAATTGATGGCCTACTAAACTGTCATGCATCTCCTTTCTTTTGGTGGTGGGCATTTTCAACCTTTTAGCCCACTCCTTGAGCTCCCTTTTAAGTCTCCTCATTTTTTCTTCCCACACAAAGAAAGGGGATCCTTCATGAACTTGCCGGTTCCAAGCCTCGGAGACCACCTCCTAGAATCCTTCTTGATGAATCCATAGAGAACTGAATCTAAAGGGAATGGGGCCAAGATTTCCATCCAAGGAGAGCTCAAGCAGAATGGGTTTATGGTCAGAGGTGTAGTTCGGCATAATTTTAGAGGTGGCCATTAGACCACAAGTCAAGAAGGAGGATTGGACTAGAAATCTGTCCAGACGAGCAGCAATGTGGTCGGGGCCTATCCTTTTGTTTGACCAAGTGAATTTCCCATATGTGGGCTTGATATCCTCCAATTCCCAATCTAAAATGAGGTCTTCAACCCATTCACTAGTTGGGTCCTTGACCAGCGAGCCCCCCTTTTTCTCTTCTGCAGCTAGCGTATCATTTAGATCACCTGCAATAATAATATTTTCTGGGTTGTGCAAGAAAATATAGGACTAGAGCGAGTCCCAACAAATTTTTTTCTCAGATGGTAAGACCGGAGCATAAAGATTGAACATACTTACTTGGTGGCTAGATTATTTATGGAGGAGCTTAGTGAGTAGCCAATGGGGGCAACATTCTCCGTGAATCAGATCATATTTGGAGCTTTCCCAAAAGGAGGCCTCTAGCGCTGACTGCTCTCCCTTGGCCTTTATGCCAGAATGCTTTGCTTGCTTGGAGGAGTAGAGGGTCATGCAGTTTTCTCTCCTGGATGAGAAGGATTTCAGGCGAGTACATCCTTACAATGTCTTTCAGAGCTTCTTCTTTCAACCTGTTGCCTAAACCTCTACAATTCCAGGAGACGTATTCATTATTTACTGGCTTGGAAGGTTGTGGCTCCTTTTGGAGCCTGACCATGCTTGCACCTAGATCTGGTATTCATCATTCCTTTGAGAGTTTTCTAAGAGCCTTGGAGAACATCCAGATAAGTTTGTTCCTCTCTCTGTTTCTTCTTGGACTTTCAACCCCTAGCCGACTTGATAGGAGTGACTTGCGAGCTATCTGAATCTGAGACTCCATCTTCTGAATCTCCCTCAGAATCGGAGCCCAGAGTGATGCACTCCTCGTTTTCTTATTTTTCCCCTTGTTCATCCTCTGATGGAGGAAGATTTTACTTTTCCTCTACTTCTTTCACTTTCTTCGACGAGTCTTCTGGTTCCTCTTGGGTTCCAATGGCATTTGTCTTTACCCCAAAGGAAGTACCCTCTTTTGGAACTTCTTTGGCTTTTGGTTTAGGCCGGGGCTTCACCAATGGCCTTGAATTTTTCTTCTCAGTTGGTTTTGGGACTGCCTTGCCCTTTTTTATTTCTTTCCATCCTTCTTCCTCCACTTTGTTCCCGGTTGGAGCTTTTGGGAAATTTCGTTGGAACTGTCCATGTTCATGACAGGTTCTGCATTTGAAAGGTAGTTGCTCGTAATCCAATTTTTGATAATGATGCCATTCTCTGACTGTAAGTTTTACCGCTTCGGGCAGTCCAGCTTCCAGATCGACTTCCACACAGATTCTTGCATAGGTATATTGGCCCTTGTTATCTACTTTGTCAATGAAATGGCCTAGGCCATTTCCAATCTTCTGCAAGGTGTGATAGCTCCAGCAATGGATCGAAAGATTGGGAAGTCGGACCCAGACTGGGACCTCTTTAGGGGTATCGATTGAGGGATCGAAGTCGGGGGTCCACTTATTAAGATATAGGCCCTGATTTCCCATAAAATACGAACCATTTCTGAAAACCAAATCTCGATCTTCTTTGGAAGTGAACTAGAAAATGAAATACCCTATTCCGACAACATAGCAGATCACATTGTTTTCCAGCTAGGGCCTCCAGTTGTGTTGGATCCAGTCATCTGTTGTTTTTGTAGAGGGCCAGCATCCCATAAATTGTCCTACCAACCCTCTATCAACCAGGGCTAGGGCGATTTTTATCGGTTGGTCTTCTGGCAAGGCGATCTCAGGAATTTCCTCCAGTTTTTTGATGAATTTCGGGACTTCTGGAATCAAATGTTTCTTCCCTTTCTGTGAGAGCAATCTTCTGAATGCTTCTTCTGAAGAGATTGGTGGGGTGGGAGAAGGATCCCCACCCCTAGGCGCACTCATGGCGGTGGCTACGCTCCTCTGCGATCGCAAAACCCAGACGTGGATGCTGTGCTAGCAGCAGCACTGGCCGGAGGAGGGAGGCAGAGCTCGATTGCGAAGATGCTGGGAAGGATTGAGAGCCCAACAACAGGGGCTACCAAGCAGGGGGCCTGCGAAGGGCCGCAAGGGTTGAGGAAGCAGGAGCGTGGGAGCTCCAGTTCAGAACGCGCGCGCAGATCACCCTGAAACTCAACGCTTCCCTCCATTTTCATTCGAATTGAAATATCATATTAAACATAGGTTTGATCTAAAGTTGTCATTGTATTAAATATAAAGTTTTGTCTTAAAATATTTTTGTCTCAAAATGCTTTTGTTTTAAATATAATGTTTTGTCTTAAAATAATTTTGTCTTAAATTGTTTTTGTCTTAAAATAATTTTGTCTTAAACTATTTTTGTCTTAAATATAAAGTTTTGTCTTTAAATTTTTGTCTCAAACTACTTTTGTCTTAAATATAAAGTTTTGTCTCAAAATATTTTTGTCTTAAATTATTTTTGTCTTAAATATAAAGTTTTGTCTTAAAATATTTTTGTCTCAAACTACTTTTGTCTTAAAATATTTTGTTTTAAACTATTTTTGTCTTAAATATAAAGTTTTGTCTTAAAATATTTTTGTCTCACCCTATTTTTGTCTTAAAGTCTATATTTAAGACAAATCAATTGATATTAATTTTTAATGTAAAATAACTAAAATAAAAAATGAGTTTTTGAGACAAAAGATTTCTTTTGTCTTAAAAAAATGTCTCAAAAGTGCCCTTGGTGTAGTAGTGATACAGTGGCAAGTGTACTCTTATGGGTGAGTGGAGAATATGAAGCCTTGCAATGACATAGAATTGACATACAATTATTATTGGTTGTGAGGTGCATTATATGGGCAATCATGGGTGGACGTGCAGGAGCTACAAGGTGCATGCAACTTTGGTACCAGTGAAACAAAGAGTGCATGAAGAACTTGAAGCCTTGCACCTGTAGAGAATTAATGGCGGTGAGGTGGGAAGTATGAACATTATAGGTGGAGGTGCAAAAAGAGGAGATTGTAACGTTGGTACACACATAAACAAAGAAAAAAAAGTGGAGCTGAGGAGTAAACTCCAAGAAACACATACGCTGATCTATCGAAGTGATAGAATTGCAAAAGATGGAAAGAGAGCATTCGGAACAGAGAGCTGGAAATTTAATTGTAATCTATCACAAAGCACACACTTTGTTACTCTCATTTTTTCTCTGTTGGATATTATATATGAGAAATAGTATTTGAATATATTTTATCGTATAAAGATGTCATTGTTTTGTATATGGAGAGTTCATGTATAAGTAATATAAGGATAGGTTTGTTACCTTTCATCAGTGGTAAGCCGTGATTTTTTCATTTGTGAACGGTGGCTTCATGCAGTGAATGAAACAGAGGGGGCTAGGTGCATGCTCTGTAAATGGCTTCTGTGAGCGGCTTGTACATTAGAACATGGCAGCTATGTTAGCCCTTTGATGAGCTAAGAGAGATTGACTTGATCGAACCTATTTAATCGTTCACCTATTCAGGTACTAACAATAGGTGTGAACCTCAACTGAATATCATAAGTAGTTAAGACTATTGTAAAGAATCTATAGAGAAAACCGAATCTATAGGCCGGGTGCGGAATGGATGGGTCCACAAATATGAAAGAAGTAAGGAACATAAATAAATCTCTAGTGAGCAAAAGATAGATCAAATTTCAGGACTAATTCATTCTAGCAACAACAATTTGGTGAATATTACTACATTGTTAGATTTCATAAGGATGCCAGCATAAAATAACACAACTAAATCTCTAGATTTCATAAGGATGCCAGCATAAAATAACACAATTAAATCTGTAAATCTCGAGATTTAGAGACCACAAATAATATAATGATAACATAAAATAGCACAACTAAATCAATAAATCTCAAGATTTAGATGCCACAAATAATATAATGATAGCATATGTACGGAAGGTTCAAATAATATATTTTGGTTTCATTCTTACACTATTCACTAACAAATTATTAATCACTCTTTTACTTTCGCTCTTATACTTATACTTTTAGCCAATAGAAAATGCATAGGAACTGAGAATGATACAAAGAAAATTGATAGCATCTCTCAGGCATAACATCAATACTCTTAATTTCATCACTTAGTTACAATAATTCTTTGCAGGTTTCCCAGCACATCAATATAATATGAAGGTAAGTGCAATTTGATTGGACTTATCAAATAAAAGCATGCTTAAAATAGTTACAATAATTCCTTGCAGACATCCGAGCACATGAGCATAATATGAAGGCATGTGTAATTTGATTGGACTTATCAAATAAAAGTATGCTTAAAAAAAAAAAATACTTAGAGTCTTCGACCGTGAATTGCCTTGACTAGTCCTTCTGCAGTGCCTCCTTCTATCCAACATCCTCACCTCTCTTGTAATTCCTTTAAATGCCTCTGAATTTAAAGCGTTCTACTTAAAAACAAGCTAATCGTTACCACAGGAAAATGTGAGTTTCATACATTGAGGATTTGAGCGGGCCTTGAAGGCCAATTTTTGTCTGAGAAAATTGTTCTACGCTTTGTTTCCGCCACAGTGCAAGCATCCTGGATCATTCACAAAGGGAAAGAATGAAAGGTTGAAAGAATCAAATGTTCGACCTTTGGTGGCACAGAATGAACCACCCTGTAGGATGATCAGAGGTGCCATGAAGGATATGACCATTAATAAATGGATCTGGCGCGAGAAGACATGGCTAATGTCAGGGAAATATTTCTAATCCGATTTAAGCTTGTGGCCAAAGGTACTGAAAACACCGCTGCTAGCTTCCTGACTCCACCAAAAAATTAGAAGAGCTTTTCCCGAAGGTAATGTAGCCGAGGCGTAGGGAGAAGAGAGATCCACGACTAAGATAATGGCGGAGCCCAAGAGCAGGGAGAAGAGAGATCTGTATTTTAAAAGAGGCACGGGCTTAGCCAACCCAGGTGCATGCAGCTTGCCACAAAGCTATGGGTTGTCATCTTGCCACGAAGTGATGGGCTGTCAAGTGTGGCAATGGGCTGTCAACTAAAATACTTTGGATAAAACATAGACCAAACATTTGCATAAAACTTTCGATAAAAAGTTTAGGTCGGCAATATGACCAAAATTTGGATAACAAAAACTTGCCAACGTTGGTTTATAATACAACTTTGGATAAAGTAACTTCGCCGAGATAAAATAACCTCGAGGCAAGTGAAGATTGTAATAAGAGGGTAAACTAAAAACATTGGTTAAAATTTGTATGGAAAGAAATTGTTAATACTGAACTTTGGTTAAAGAGTAAATTTGAGCAAAAGTTTTTGGTCAAATGATAAATTAATCTTCGGTCAATATGCGATCGATTGTTATAGTCCCTGCATGGCCGTAGGCAGGGACTAATAAGGACAGAATTGCAATATAAACCATACACTTTATATACTTTTGTTTTTAGCGTAAATTTCGTAGGATTAAAAATATGTTCAATATTTTTGGTTTCTTTTAGTAATATCTACATCGACAAGTTTTATTGAATGAAAAAATATTGAAAGAGTAATAAATTTGATTATGTCAAATAGGGAGAATTTTCAAAATTTAAGAGTAATTTACCTATTTAAAATAATTTTAATGAAAATTATATATATATATGGATTATATTTTGATTTTATATTAAACATTTGAATTGTTTTTAGTGCGACTTTTCTGTAGTTTTTCTCGTAAGTTTTTACGGTCTAATTTCTCTTGCAGTAATTTATTGAAATCACAAGCTTGATAGGGGTTTTTTAGGGTGTTGAATCCATATATACAGTGAAAAAACTTGTTTAAATAACACAAATCAAGATTTCAGCTCAGCTCAAATTTTTTCGCCCAAAAAGTCCAAAAAATCGTACAAAAGAAAATTCAAAAATTTATAATTATTATTTTATATTCTTTGTTAAAAAATAATTTAAATATATTATATTGATAAAATTTAGTAAAAATATTTCAAAAATATCCTGAATTCGTTCTACCATATATATATATATATATATATATATATATAAACACTTGGAATGAAATTTCTTGAAACAAAATTGAAATTATTAGACAAGGTTCCCTCACATAATTTACTACGAACCAAATTTAGATTTCATATTAGAAATTGTGATGTAATTTAATGATGCGGCATCAGTAAGCTAATTCTATAGGGATGGGTAGCATAGCTATTCACCAAATAGATAGTTCCCTTGTCGTAACATTTTGGCACATATAACTTATTTTGGATTTAATTAACCAAGAAGATTGTACATTGAGCTAAGGAGTGCTTGGATTTGTAGATACTATATGGGAGATTAGATTGGGTGAGATGAACCATGAAAAAGTACTATCTCTGTTGCAGATGCATATATATATTTTTGTTGTAAGACTCACAATATGTATGATCATTGTTGGTTCACCAAGTTTTGGACGGTGAAGATCCCTTACAAGATTATTCTGTACACATGGCTTGTTTGGGGAAATAAAATGCTCACCTCGGAGAATTTAAAAGAGGGGGGCCTTCAAGGACTGGGATCTGCACTTTCTATCGACCTGAGGATGAGGATAATGCACATATGCTCTTAAGATGCCTGTTTGTAAAACATATCTAGCAAGGCTTGTCTATCATGTTTTAATTTACATATATTAAACATGCTTCCATTATATCATGTATGCTTTGGTGGAGCAAACAAAATAGGTAGAGACATGCTATCCCAATGATCACTTTATGGGAGATTTGGAAATCTAAGAACAATATTGTTTTTGAAAACAACTTCCTGAGTATAGACAGGATCATCAATAAATTCACATATGATGGAACCACTATTGCTGCCATCATCCCATATCCCCAATGTGCAGTGGGAACAAGATGATCCTTTTATTTCTTTCCTTGCAGATTTCTTTAACAGTGCTGAACAGGGTGGTAGATGTGGGTGTGGCATTTGGATTTGCATGGACGACTGCACACAGTGCAAGATACACTGGAGCAGTGGAGACAGGACTAACATGAAGGCAGAGGCTATGGCACTTTGGGTCCTACTATGGTTTGTGGATTATCTGGAGATTCGACACATCAACATATATGGAAATACCCAAGCTATCATCAATCATGTTTTGGGATCTTCACACATTTCTCATCCACATCTACAGGGTTGCCTGCAGTGTATAAAATGTCTTCGGGATTCTCTACAAGGGGTTGCCTATCAACACCTACATTGGGCACACAACAAGGTTGTTGATGCTTTATCTAAGCTTGGACTCCTTGACCCCTTAGACGGCTTTTATATTTCACTGGGGCAAATGGAGATTTTTTGGATGTTGGTCACATGCCATTTCCTTGACACTGATTTCACTGTCTTTCTTTTGTTTTTCATCACTATGCTAGTTTTTACATTTGGGATTTTTGGGAACATGTTTTTCTCTTGCTTCTTCGTCACTTTCATAGACTATTATTGATAATGAACTCTACCATATCTCTATTTTGGATTATATGGATAGTCACACCGATGCCATAACAGTTGGTGTAAGTGATGAAGAGTTTGAGAAATAGATCGTTGAGTTGAAGGCACGACCCGATGTGTTGATGTAACTGCTACAAAATCAAAAACATGGATGGATAATAAGGAGGATAACTAGATGGCCAATCAAATAGTTTATTACAAGGAGATAGAAGCGCACATTGAAAGTTTTGTTAAGGGAAGCGTAAAAACTCTAGATAATTGAGATAAATGTATGCATTCCTGAACCAGAAAAAGGATCGATTCTTGGTGAGAATGATGATGACGTTGAAATGAAATCTATTCATATGAACGTGGATTCAATTCCAATAGATGGCACCAAAAACTGTTTAGAAGATCCACATATGATGACTGAATCATCGATCAAAGATAACAATTATGTTGGTTTTAAATATAATAATTTGTGTTTGGATGCAAGATGTGTTGAACATAATGGAAATGACACTAATTTTGTTTCATGCAGGGATGAAGACCAGTATGATGAAATAATTTCTGAAAGAGACCGTAAAATGCTGATGAAATGTGAAGAAGAACTACAATTACTAGAAATTACTAGAAAATATGTTGATGGAATTTGAATCCAATCAAGTTGCAGATAAAGAAGTGGAATGTTCAAGTAGTAAAAATGTGGAACGTGAGATAAAATATAATTTTCAATTTAATGTTAAAATTGATGAAATGATATTCCAAGATAGTAAGAGTAAATTTCAGCCGAAAACTAGATTAGATATTGAAATTGAATAATTAAGAAAATTGATGGAAAATACACTTAAACCAAGATATTGCAAGATGAGGACTACACAAGTATACATCAATAAAGAAGGAGCAGAATTGCAACATAAAATTTGGAAACCAGGTCAATTAAAAGTCACAACCATTTAAGCATAACAAGAAACAATGGATGATCAAAAACAAACTAAATTTTTGGATCCAGGAGGAGTTCTATCAACTTATAAAGATATATGGTCTAGAGACCATGAATTTCTTTTACTTGCGGAGTTTGATGTAGGAGCATCTAACCTAGGGTATCGTGTTTAGTAAAGGAGTTGGTTTCCTAAGTTAGGATTTAATTATTTAATGTGTTTTCCTATAGTTTTAGGAGAGAATGAGAATTATTGTAAATAAAAGAAGGTTCGAGAGTATTTTGGAAGAGTTGAGAGATTTGTGGGTTAGTTAGATCTTATCTAGGGATAAGAGATTAGATGAGAGTTTTTATGGATCATGAGAGATATTGTGGGAGTTTGTTTAGGATCTAGAACTTACTTTGAGTTCAGATCCACTTGTATAAATCTAGGTGAGCCCATGAGGCATGTAAGTGGAAGTAAGTGAAGTAAAGTGAGGAATGAGAGGCCAATGATTACACACATAGTTCTCTTGTAGATATTTTATTTATTAATGAATTATTTGAGATTTTATATTTTTACGTATTGTGTGGATTTTAGTTTCAGTTATGTGTGTATTAATTCATAAATGACGGGTCTTATAGTTTGTGACATCAATTGAGCATAGCTTGATTTTAGTAGGAGCAATTTTATGATTTGTTCTAGTGAGATAACCATTACACTATCTATGAGTGTTAATAGATAGTCCAGCTTAGCAAATCCTTATTATGACACATTTAGGTATCATAACACTTATATTGTAACAAATCTCTGTTGTTTAACATCGGATTTGAAAACCTTATTGAAAAATAATAAGATTCCTCTCATTCAAATTGTAAGATATCACATTTGTCTTCATCTATGCTCTCTCTTTATATGCTATCGACTTACATCATTTCCTTTGCAACATCTGGTGCAATTGCTAATAATAATTGCACTGAGAGGTACTATGAGGGAAATATGTGATTTTGTTTGTGTTCAACATAGAGTTGACACATTTTCCTATTAAAAACGACGTTGGCAATAATAAAAAACAAAGAGGACTATGCATTTTTAGCTAGTTTCAATGAAAATCATTATAAAACATCGATAATTTCAACCTCACTAGGTCACTCAATTTGTTATTGATATTACAACATAATGTAGTAAAAAAATTCACTCTCTCAATCATAAATAAAATATTTCTATATCCACATCACTTAACATAATTTCATATCAACTTTAAAAAAAGATGAACTAATTAGAACTAAAAGAAGCTATGAGTAATGTGTTTAAACCTTATACTTTTTAAAAATATTTCAGCACATAATTTAAATAAACTATTTGAATATATATGCTAGCTAAATTATGGGAATATCAACTTCATGTATGTCTATATATAGAAAGAAAATGTTAAAAGAAAATATTTTAACGTTGTAGATAATAAAATATTTACTATCCAAAGAAAAAAGTAACTGAAAAATATAAATATATAAATATAAAGTACTTCCTAACAAAAATAAGAGGAATTCATTTAATTTTTAATATAAATTAATGTTACAGTTAAAAATATTCATAATAATAAAAAAATTCAATGTGGTTCAACATTAAAATATTTTAATATGCAACATTAAATAATATTGATGTATACTTAAAATATATTAATAACAAAAATAGATTTTAATGTAGATAATACAATCATACATAAAATTTCTCAATGTACATGATACGTAGAATATTTTAATGTAACTATATATGTTATATATAATATATTGTTAAAAAATTATGTATGTATGATATAAAGCAATTGAAAAAGATAAGTTTTTATGGTTAAAGTGTTAGAAGTAGTTTTATTAATTTACATTTTGGTCTTTTTTTACCTATTTTTTTAATTGACATCTATCAAGGGATAAATTAGGGCAATTTTTTTTTCGAACTTTACACCTTAAAAAAGTTTGCACACGAAAAGATTTGATCCCTCTCTACACATGGTAGACCCTTCATAAAAATAAATCTATACTAATTTTCTTAACAAATTTTTAAAAATGTTACAACCCCTAAATCTAAAACTATATAAAATTATACCATTAACCATATTTTTAAAAATGAGTTTCGTTTAATTTCAATATCAAAAATATTGATTTATATAATTGAATAGACTCATTTCCCTTCACACGATTTCAGAAAGACAAACAAAGCATTGTATGACACTTTCGTGAACATGCTCATTTCTTCTAGAAGGACCTCGTAATGTTAGGAATTAATGAGTATATTTTAGAAAATTGCACAATTTCATCTTGTGTCTAATATATTTTCAGAATACTTGGGCCTGAACAAAATATCCAAAGTCTTCTTCGGAATTAATGTGAAAATAAATGAAATGACCAAGTCTGTGGCATCATGGAAATATAAATTATAAATCATCTGAAATGAATAAAATATGCGTTTTGGAATCTTCTCTGTAATTTAATTTTTCAAAAATTGTCTTTTGATCAATGGTCTTTGGATCAATATTGTGATGATAATTTTATGCCAAGTGGATTATATATCGTTTATGGTATATTTATCTGTTCACCACCGCTTGATAGAATTTCCATTTTGAGCAATTGGCCATATCTTTATGTATATTGAGAGTCGTGGATGGAAGATTATGGTTGGGCGTCATTAAGGATAAATAGATGACTCGTCAATCCTTCTCAACATGGATTGCAAATAGGGAGGAAAATATCCGAGATCTCTTACATTTGGAAAAACATGTTTCGAGTATTGGATTTCCTAATGTGCCACATTCGATGGACTATGGGAGATGGCTCCAGGATTAAGATAAGCCTTGATACTATCAACGATATAAAGGTTACCACTCATTATCTATCCAAATTCTAAATCATATTCATTTAAAGGGAAATTTTATTTTAATCAGATCTTAGTCCTTAGGTCTCATCATATGGACTGTAAGGCATGGTATAAGGCAGAGGAATTGGAATTTCCGGAGGAACTTTCTGAGGAGTGGAGAGAATATATTACAGTTCTTCGGAGCGCAGGGATCTCAATAAGTGATGAAGAGGACCACATGTCTTGGGGAGGCACACTCAAATAAGGAAACCTGCTGGTCCAAGATATTTATAAGACTCTGCCGAAGTTGGAGGAGGTTAATTCTTTTCCAATTCAACCACAAGCTATCTAGAAATGGATCCTCCCAAATAAAATAAAACTTTTTATTTGGTTGGATATACATAATCAAATCTTGACTTGGCATAATGTACACAAGCGAGGATTTCACGGACCACATATATGTGTTATGTGTATGAAGGTAGATGAACACAATCTTCATCTTTTCCTTCATTGCGCTTATAGTCTGGGTGCTAGACCATTACAAACTAGTATCGAGGATACAGACGATGTACACATGTATTAAAGTTTGGAGCAAAATATAGGATTATCATGTGCTTCCACTATACATATTTTGGACTATATGGTGGAGAAGCAATGCAATCTTATTTGATTAGAAAAACGTGGAGCTCCATGAGGACATTAGCAAGACAGTGTGGAGCTCCATGAGGACATTAACAAGACGGTGTCCTACTACATTGAGATAGGGCCAACAAAGGGAAGTAAAGTGTACATGATTCAAAAAATGAGGGATCTATGGCAAACATATCCTGTTGGTTTTTTTGATGGAGCAAGTGTCAGGAGAAAATGTGGCTGTGGAGCGGTTATATATAAAGCATCAGATAAGTTCTACCATTTATGGTGGGAAGAAGGGGAGGGAACAAATAAAAGAGCATAAATAATAGCCGTATGGGGAGTTCTGATTACTGTGAAATGGCTTGGAAATGAAGAGATTCGGATCTTTAGTGATGCCAAAGGCATTATTGAGTGGGTTAAGTGGGGCAACGAGTTCATACCGCCCATTCTTATTAACTAGATGAAGCGCATCAAAATCATGATAAGAGCTTTCCAGGTAATCTTTGACCACACATAGCAAAGAGCAAAATTGGTCTCTTGATTTACTTTCAAAAAGCGGCATTCATAAGGAAAAATTAAGTCTTACTTTTAGGTTTTTGAACAAGGTGTCATGACCAACACTAGTAGCATCAACTACAAACATGAAGGTCTCACTTTGATTACTTCATAAGGAAAGATGCACTAATATAATAGAATTTCTCTTCTAACCAATAAGCAACAATAGACTAGACTTTTGAATTTGTTTGCAACAAAAAAACAATCTCATAAAATTTAGTTTTTTGAGAATATGTTGATTAGTTTTAGGATATAGTTTTTTTAAAGTATATTGATTAGTTTTTAGAAAAAAGAATTGTTTGTAGTTTTCCAAAGAAAATGAAAACAATAATCCAAAATATATATACAATTTTTTTTTTAATATAAAGTAACCTTTTTTCCTTTGAAAAATAAAATATTTACCATCAAAACTACATTCTAAATAACCAAAAAAATTAAAAACACTTTGAACCAAACTTATTTTCCCAAATTCCCATGAAAACCTTTACAACCTATAATAACTAAATAACGCCTCTGTAAATGGTTATTAATATTTCCCTACTTTCACAACTCACGTTCGGTCAAACGTACGATTTATTAGAAAATTATAACAACGATTCTGCATGCGGAAAAAATTCAATGAATCGTTGAAACTTAATGCCCAAAGATATGAATTACCTCCAGCCATTGGTGAAACTCTTGATGCAACTTCTTTCTGAAAACCACGCTCCAGCTATCCAAGCAAAAGGAAAAGAATGCAGAAATTCTGAAGGCACTTCCAAGCTCTGCTATCTCAGCTAGATGGTGTGAAAAACTGAAGGGGATTGAGATGCAAGCTTGGGGACCAAACAGATGAATTTATAGCCAAGCTTCCATCAAGCTTCTGATAGCTATGTGTCAGATGTTCCACAGATCAAAGCAGAGAACTCCAGATGGAGTAATGGACCACTTCAGTAGCTCCCAACAATAAATTTATTAACTGCAGTTGATTTCCTTAACTTAAGGAAATTACTGCAGTTGGTTTCCATAAGTTAAGGAAAGACTGCAGTTTAAATTCCATAATTGTAGGCAGCAATTGTGCCAAAAAATTAATGGAGCTTAACATTCTCCCACTTGGTCCATACTTCCAAACTTAATGTCTCAACTTAAAACCAATTGATAATCTGTATTAAGTAATAGATACATGAATCATGGCGATAAGTCCTCTAATGACGAGTATTATCTTCCATGTATTACTATGTATTTATTCTTATTATAATTTATGTGGCAACAATTTCTTAATGAATAAAACTTATGTTTATTCTTGGTCCTTCTTAAATGAATTTTCTCAAATCAACTTAAAGTGCACATAAATATGAGAAAAAACATCACAATAATTAAGAATTTCATTAAAATAACATTGTCCATACAATGAGAAACTACATAATGGAACCAAGTCCCATATTCAATACATGATCCTTGAATTTAAACGGTGGCATGCCCTTAGTCAAAGGATCGGCGATCATCAACTCAGTGCTGACGTGCTCAATGACCACTTTCTTTTCTTTAACACGTTCCCTTATAGCTAAATACTTAATGTCGATGTGTTTATTTCGACTCCCACTTTTGTTGTTTTTAGCCATAAAAACAGCAGCTGAATTATCACAATATATTCTCAATGGCTTAGAGATAGAATCCATAATTCTAAGCTTAGAAATGAAACTCCTAAGCCATACACCATGTAAAGTAGCCTCAAAACAGGAGACGAACTCGGCTTCCATAGTGGAAGTGGCAATCAAGGTCTGCTTGGCACTCCTCCATGATACAGCTCCACCGGCCATCATAAAAATGTAACCTGATGTTGATTTACGTGAATCAACACATCCACCAAAGTCAGAATCTGAGTAGTCAATTACTTCCAAGTTGTCCGTCCGTCTATACATAAGCATGTAGTCTTTGGTTCCTTGAAGGTACCTCATTACTTTCTTTGCAGCTCTCCACTGGTCTAAACCTGGATCACTCTGATATCGTCCCAACATTCCCACAACAAATGCAATGTCAGGTCTTGTGCAGACTTGAGCATACATTAGGCTTCCGACAGCGGAAGCATATGGAATGTTCTTCATTTGTTCCCTTTCAAGGTCATTCTTCGGGCATTGGTTCAAATTGAACCTATCACCCTTCACAATGGGAGCTACACTTGGTGAACAATCCTTCATCCGAAATCTCTCTAAAATTTTATTAATATAGGTTTCCTGTGACAGACCCAAGATGCCTCGAAATCTGTCTCTATGGATCTTAATGCCAATGACATAAGATGCCTCACCCATATCCTTCATATCAAAATTTTTAGAGAGGAATTGTTTCACCTCATGTAGCAAACCCTTATCATTGATTGCTAGCAAAATGTCATCCACATATAAAACAAGAAAACAAATTTTACTCCCACTAACTTTCAGGTATATACATTGATCCATAATGTTTTCTACAAAACCAAAAGAAGAAATTATATTATGGAATTTCAAATACCATTGGCGGGATTCTTGTTTTAAACCACATAATGACTTTTTGAGCTTGCAAACCAATTGCTCACCATCACTAGAGGGGAATCCTTCAGGTTGTTTCATGTAAACCTCCTCCTCTAGATCTCCATTAAGAAAAGTCATTTTCACATCCATTTGTTGCAACTCCAAGTCAAAATGGGCTACTAATGCCATAATAATGCGCAAGGAATCTTTCTTAGATACAGGAGAGAAGGTCTCCGTGTAGTCGATTCCTTCTTTTTGAGTGAATCCCTTAGCAACACGTCTTGCCTTGTATCTCTCAATGTTGCCAAATGAGACTTTGTTTTTCTTAAAAACTCATTTACATCCAATGGCTTTTGCGCCATTAGGCAACTCAACAAGATCCCAGACTTCGTTACTCTTTATGGAATTCATCTCTTCCTTCATGGCATTGTACCATAGTTCTGATTCTTTGCAACTCATGGCTTGTGAAAATGACTCTGGATCATTTTCGGCTCCAATGTCGTAGTCAGATTCTTGTAGATACACAACATAATCATTAGGAATTGTTGATCTCTTAGGTCTAGTAGATCTTAATGTTGTACCATCATCTTCCTAAGAATTATGTGGTTCAACTTGTTGTTCAAAAGTTCTTGGCAACTCTTGAACTCCTTGATCTACTGGAATATCGTCAGCAGCTTGTGGAACTTCAACAATTGGTTGTTCAACACCAGTTTGTACTTGAGGGGTGATATGAACAATAACCAATCTATCACTTGAAGTGGAAGGTTGAGATTCTGAATGATCCTTCTCAGAAACTATGTTTTTGGTTGGATCGCTCCCACTGATCAAGTCATTTTCAAGAAACTTTGCATTTCTTGATTCGACAATCCTAGTGCTGTGAGATGGACAATAAAATCTGTAACCTTTAGACCTTTCAGCATATCCAATGAAATACCCACTAATGGTCCTTGGGTCCAGCTTCTTCTCTTGTGGATTATAAATTCTCACTTCAGACAGGCATCCCCAAACGCACATATGTCGCAAACTCGGTTTCCAACCTTTCCATAATTCAAATGGCGTTTTAGGAACCACCTTGGTTGGAACTTGGTTTAATATATACACTGTCGTCTTAAGTGCTTCAGTCCACAAGGATTTAGGAAGATTGGAGCTGCTAAGCATACTCCGCACCATGTCCAATAATGTTTGATTTCTTCTTTCTGCTACACCATTCTGGTCGGGTGAACCAGGCATGGTGTATTGGTCAACAATCCCATGCTCTTGAAGAAATTTAGCAAATGGCCCAGGTGCTTGTCCATCTTCTGTGTATCTACCATAATATTCTCCACCTCTATCTGATCTCACGATCTTAATTTGCTTGCCGCATTGTTTCTCCACTTCAGCCTTAAAGATCTTAAAGGCATCTAATGCTTCGCTCTTTTTATGAAGCATGTAGAGATACATATATCGTGAGTAATCATCTATAAAGGAGATGAAGTATCTCTGACCATGTGAGTCCATGTCTGGACTACATATATCAGTATGTATGATCTCTAATATGTTCGAACTCCTTTTGGCACCTTTCTTTGACTTGTTGGTCTGCTTTCCCTTTATGCAGTCCACACAAGTCTCAAAATCAGTAAAATCTAGAGTATTAAGTACCCCTTCATTTACCAATCTTTTAATTCTTTCTATGGAGATATGACCTAGTCTCCGGTGCCATAATTTAGAGGAATCTTCATTAATAACACATCTTTTAGTGCCAGTGTGAACATGCATTGAATCATAAGTGACATTGTTTTGTAAATTAATGCAGTAAAGACGATTAGACAAAATACCATTCCCAACATAATCAGATTTATAGAATAGACTAAAAGATTTTTCTGAAAAGTTTAAGGAATATCCAAAAGGTACAAGCCTTGAAACTGAAATCAAGTTTCTAGAAAAACTTGGAACATAGAAGGTCTTTTCTAATTCTAAAACAAAGCCACTACTTAAAGTTAAATAACATGTTCCTATAGCTTCTACATGCGAGCCCATCTTGTTTCCTGATAAGATGTTTTGCTCACTTCCCACTGGCTTCCTTAGGTTTTGCAAACCCTGCAAAGAATTCGAAATGTGAATTGTTGATCCAGAATCAATCCACCATGTGTTAATATTAACATTAACCATATTAGATTCATAACAAACAAACGAGATTAAATTACCTTTGTCTGCAAGCCATTTCTGAAATTTGGCGCATTCCTTCTTCATGTGTCCCTTCTTTTTACAGAAAAAACACTTGGAAACCTTCTTGATATCGGCTTGGGGAGCTACTTTACCTTTCCCTTTCCGATTGGCTTGAGATTTGCCCTTTCCACGTGTTGCCAGCATTGCACTCTCTCCCAGTTCCATCACCAGTCTCTCTTCCTCTTGAACACACATGGTCATGAGTTCATTAATTGACCATTTATCTTTATGTGTGTTGTATGAGATTTTGAAAGGTCCATATTGGTGTGGAAGGGTGTTCAGGATGTAGTGCACTAGGAAGGACTCCGATATATCAACCTCGAGTTTCTTCAATTGAGCCACAGTGTCCCTCATCTGCATGATGTGCTCGCGCACACCTTTCACAATGGTGAGCCTTAGGGATGAGAACTTCATGATTAGGGTGCTTGCTAGTGCCTTGTCTGAAGTGATGAATTGATCATCAATGGCCTTCAACAAGTCTCGGACCTTTTCATGCTGATCAACGGAACCTCGAATACCAGCTGAAATTTTAGTCTTAATGAACATCATGCTTAGACGATTGGATCGCTCCCATCGTTCATAAAGCGTGATGTCTGCTGCAGTGCTGGTATCAGTGAGTGCCGATGGTTCATCTTTCCTAATAGCATAATCTATGTCCATCCACCCCAAATGAAGGAGAATCCTCTCCTTCCAAATCTTATAGTTATCTCCCTTAAGTTCGGGAATGTCACAACGAATTTCAGAGAAATTTGTAGGTTGTACAACTGCATCAAAATTAAAAAATTACATGCTTATGTTAAAATTGAGGCTTAATAAACTTCCATGTTTTACCAATGTAAATCATGCTCAAAATTGAATCTAATGACATAAAAATTGCCTGTGGCCTAAATTTTTAATTCAAGCAAATTCAATTTTTCATAATTCTGAACTTTATGATAAAACTTATTAATTCATAACTCCTGTGGGTAGGTTATGAAATTTTATCCTAATTAATTACATAAATATAATAAAAATTCCCGTGGGATAAAATTTATTATATTTAGTATAATTAATTACAATTAAATGTCTAAATAATCTTTATGTGATCTAACCAAAAATATATAATTTTAATTAATTAAAGATGTTGTGGCTATTCTCTAATTAATTAAAATTATATGGATCACTAGACATTATCCATTATAAATTGCATAAACATATATATATATATATATATATATATATGGAAAGCGGAAACAATTACCGCACTAATCAAACTCTTAAATTTTTTTTTTTTTTTTTTCTTATAAACTTATAAACATTTCTTTAACCAGAGTAAAAAAGGAAAAAAAATGTTTAGTAAAAATGAATAAGTCAAAATGTCATTTTTAAATAAACTTCATACAAGAAACTATATGACTAAAAACTGTGATAAATATCAGTGTTACTCCAAATGATGGCAAGATTTCTCCTCAAAATAAATAAACTTTAAATACCTTTTAATGAAAACCATTTCATCTTGGTATATATATATATATATATATATATATATATGAATGAAAAAGGGAATGGAAAACCTAAGAGATAAATCAGAAATTAAAGGAAAATTCAAGCAGCCATCTTTACAACAGTACCAGACAAACCCACAATATCTAGTAAGTGGAGCTGCAGAATTTACTAGACCAAAACTGTAACAATGACAATATAGCTAAATTTCAATTATTTTTTCACTGTTGTTTTCAGAGGTTCATTTCAGATTATAGTTCCATACAAATCATGACGGATGCTATAATTACATACCATATACTAGAGACAAAAGACCAAGACACCGTTGTTAAATCCAAAATGTATCATAAATTTGTGATAATACGCAGAGACCAATATCGATTTATATGTGTCTTCTCAGAAATAAAATATATTCCAAAGCCATTTCACAAAAGTACTCAAATATGGAAATGAGAGATCATGTGTGACCTGGTCGATTAAGACCATTTCTCAAGAGTAATAAAATCTAGAAAAGATACATTCACGCATTTGGCTTTAGAATATGATTCGTTTAACGGGAGCTCTTTGCAAATAACCGACAAAGCATTTTATCTGTTGCATTTTTGGCCCACGTGTATTTTGATTAATAGTTAAGGCTTCCAGGAAGACTGTCAGTGGTTAATAAACCCCAAGGCTTACAGGTTCCTCCCAGAAGGTAGCATGTATGCAAGAAACTCTGACGACTGAGGAAGACAAAAAAGACAGCCACCACACAGCATACAAATCCCTCCCAAAACAGTGAAAATCAAAAGAAAGACACAAAACACTAAAACCCATAGATTTCCAATATATGCAGGAATCATAAACCACCAAAAATTTTCAAATGCAGAGAATAAAGAAAATTCATAAACACTATTGTTGAGAAAACATTATATTTACTCATTATTACAACTCCACACAACTTTATCCAATACACTCAGAAAGGGAAATTATTCCCAACAATACGAGAAATGGGATAATTTATTCTAGGGTTCGATCCACCGTTTCGTTCCAAAGAACAAGTTCAAGACCAGATGAATAAGAAAGAGACTGTCATTCCATACAATCTTGTGACAAGTTAATATAACTTTAATGTTCAAAATTTTAAACTCGTTCACTACAATGAAACTTTGCGCAATCAAACATTCATTTCATTATTATGCGGAATGTTTCCGACCCAATAAATATAGGCATGCTTGAAAAATAGGAATTCGTTTCTTGGCCAACACACAGCAAGGCAGAGGTAAAAGTGCTCTGATACCAAATGTTAGAAAATTATAACAACGATTCTGCATGCGGAAAAAATTCAATGAATCGTTGAAACTTAATGCAAAGGGATATGAATTACCTCCAGCCATTGGTGAAACTCTTGATGCAACTTCTTTCTGAAAACCACGCTCCAGCTATCCAAGCAAAAGGAAAAGAATGCAAAAATTCTGAAGGCACTTCCAAGCTCTGTTATCTCAGCTAGATGGTGTGAAAAACTGAAGGGGATTGAGATGCAAGCTTAGGGACCAAACAGATGAATTTATAGCCAAGCTTCCATCAAGCTTCTGATAGCTATGTGTGAGATGTCCCACAGATCAAGGCAGAGAACTCCAGGTGGAGTAATAGACCACTTTAGTAGCTCCCAACAATAAATTTATTAACTGCAGTTGATTTCCTTAACTTAAGGAAATTACTGCAGTTGGTTTCCATAAGTTAAAGAAAGACTGCAGTTTAAATTCCATAATTGTAGGCAGCAATTGTGCCAAAAAATTAATGGAGCGTAACACGATTCTCTTCCCACGGTGGGCAAAAGAGATCATAAGAGTTTTGTGAGTTGATGTGGCAGGGGTGTCGCTCATAACGTACTGCGTCAGTGCGCTATTAATCTTTCTTCAACATCCAGCGTCGCTTATATAATCAACGCCTACATATCCCATTTGTAGAGTTTAGCCGTTTCCATTCATTTTTTTCTAACAACCCTGAGAAGCATTGTCTCTACTCTGTCTTTGAAATTTCTGTTTTGGAGAGAATGTCTGAGGAGACAGACCACCACCACAAGGAAGATGGGGATGAGCAGGTGATTGAGAGAACGTGTATGCTGCTGGAAAGGTTGATAACTATGAGAAGGCAAGGAAGGAGGAGAAGCATCACAAATATATGGAGCATTTGCCTGAAATGGGAGCTGTGGCTGCTCGAACCTTTGCACTGCTAGCTCTCTTTACCCTTCTATTCCCTGTTTTCTCAATACATTGTCAGATCCACTTAATATCCTTTCAAGATGGTCAATTTTGATTTTGCTCTTCAATTCTGAGATATTCTTAAAATCTGTAATCGAAATAAGTTAAGCAAATATAATGTGATTTCTTTTTACTGGAATTAACAAAAAAAATCTGTAATCGAAATAAGTTAGCAAACATAATGTGAGATATTCTTAAAATCTGTAATCGAAATAAGTTAATCAAATATAATGTGATTGCTTTTAACGGGAATTAACAAAAAAAAATCTGTATTCGAAATAAGTTAGCAAACATAATGTGATTGATTTTTACTAGAATTAACAAATCGTATTAATTATTGTTGCAATATATGTGTCATGATGTGAAGCACGAGAATAGTATACAATATGGTTTTGTCAATTTTAAGATTTTAATATCTTAAAATCTATAACCGAAATAAGTTAGCAAACATGATTGATTTTTACTGGAATTAACAAATCGGATTAATTATTGTTGCAATATACGTGTAATGATGTGAAGCACGAGAGTAATATACAATATGGCTTTGTGATTTGGATTCACATTAACACCACGAGTATTTCTATTTCTATTTTATTTTAATTAGTTTGTTTTTGTTTTTCTTTGATCACGCGAGACGAATAGACTTTTCCGCTGTGCAGATGATAGTAGAAGAAACACCAAGGCAAGGATCAGATTATAAACCGTCGGGAGATTTCCTTGATGTACTTATGGCTTGCGATAGCGTGAAAACCCATGAAAAATTAAGCCTCGTCTTAGATATGCTGCTTTCTAGGCATGAGACCACTTACCTTCCGCTGGCGATCATAATTCACTTCCTCAGTGACTCCCACCTCGCATTACAACGATTGAAGTTGAGAAAGCTATTTTTTAATGTTTTTTTTAATTCAATACTCACTTTGTCAACCACTTTTGGGTTTTGGGTTTTGAAGGCTGAACATGAAATGATAGCCAGCAGAAAGCAGAAGACTGAATTGTTTTCTTTGTATAAAAATATATCATATCCCATTGCATTCGTGGTTGAAAAGCTAAGGTGAGGCGTTACATTTAAATATCTTTAGGACAAAATCAAAGGAAAAGAAAAAGCTAGTTCTTTTTTAATAATTTTGCTCTCTATTAATATGGTATCCGTTAAATTTGTAATGCGCCTCTTTTACATTGTCAATATCGATTAGATAACTTTTACATGGTTGGAACCTAATGTTAACCTCCATTAATTTTTTTACCAACTGTTCTCTACAATTATGGAAGTGAACTGCAGTTTTTTCTTAATTTCTGGAAACCAACTGCAGTAATTTCCTTAAATTAAGGAAATCAACTGCAGTTAATAAATTTATTGTTGGGAGCTTCTGAAGTGGTTCATTACTCAATTTGGAGTTCTCTACCTTGATCTTTGGAATGGAATACCTGACACATAGCCCTCAGAAGTTTGATGGAAGCTTGGCTATAAATTTATCTGTTTGGTCCCCAAGCTTGTATCTCAATTCCCTTCAATTTTTTACACTATCTAGCTGAGAGAACGGAGCTTGGAAGTGCCTTCAGACTTTCTGTATTCTTTTCTTTTTGCTTGGATTGAAGCTGGAGTGCAAGTGGACTGTTGAAGCGTAATAGAAAGGTTTTGACTGCAGCAAGAGCGTTATCAATGGCTGGAGGTAATTTATTTTCACTCGGCATTAAACCTTCATTCCAATTTTACGATTCTTTAAGTTTTATTCCACATATAGAATCATTGTTAAAAGCTTACAATTGGTATCAGAGCTGAATTTACCTCTGCCTTGGTGTGCGATTCGAATACTTTGAAGTGCTTTGTATTTGTAATTTTTGTGCGCGTTAATGATTATATGGAAAGGCAATATGCAAAGCGTTTGATAAAAGTCTGGAGCGAGATATCATTACAAAATGCATTATTTGGATCTTTACATGTCCTTGTTTATTCGTTGTTCCTTCGCTGCATCCTGTATCGGCAGGCAATCTGTTGCAGAGTTATTGTATGTATTATTTTATTTGTATGCATATAGTTCGGGATATTGTGATTGGGTTTTGGCATCGCCTTGGCTAGGGAGATTTTCATTTCATTTGCTTTAATTTTTTATCAATGCTTTTGATTTTTGATTTCACTGCATACTGCGTGATTCCATAAACACCCATTTGGAGTTTAAATTTATACGCGAGTATTTTGGAGAAGACGACCATTTGGGTTTAGGGTTTTAGTTGCGGGTGCTCTTCAGGGCTTATATGGCTTACCTGCTTGCGTTTTGGTTCTGATAATCTTTACTGCCCTTTTTTTCTGATTTAGAAGTGAACTTATTTCAATCTATTATTACGGCAAGTCTTATTACTATGACCATAGGCAATTGAATTAAGTATGGTTAAGTTCTACACCTGTATCATTTTTTTATTTTTTTTTAAAACGAAACCAAGAAATAGAGTATATAAGTTCCATGGTATTGTTGCGTCCAGGCATCAAAATTTGCCAAACCGTAACCCTACAGTTATATCTGATTCGAATAGCATTATACCCCTGATTGGTTTCACCACTCTACGTGGTGTGAGACTATAGACTCCTCAATTAATTGTTTCAGTTAAGCTTGACAGCATAGCCTAATTGCCAACCATCTTTCCCCATTTCCTGTTTCATTTTCATGGGAAAGCTTTAATTCAAATGGCATTTGATTCTATTTACTTTACTAGATTTACAATTTAACTAACGAATTAATGAGATTGCAGAATTTTTTTTTTTGTCCTCTGAATTTGGACATATTAGTGGTTACATAGTGTACCACTTAGCTTAACCCAAGCAACGTTATTTGAATAAATAAATGATAAGTTGATTTGGTTGGATTAATTAATGTTTGTGTTGATTATTTTTTTCTATTATAATTTTGAATGGTTAGATTGTATATTTTTAATGAGTTTTACTCTGGTTAAAGAAATGTTTATAATTTTATAAAAAAATTCTTTTTAAGAGTTTGATTAGTGCGGTAATTGTTTCCGTTTTCCATATATATATATATATTATGCAAATTTATAATGGATAATGTCTAGTGATCCATATAATTTTAATTAATTAGAGAATAGCCACAGCATCTTTAATTAAATAAAATTATAGATTATGATTGATTGGATCACATAAAGATTATTTAGACATTAAATTGTAATTAATTAGATTAAATATAATAAATTTTATCCCACATGAATTTTATTATATTTATGTAATTAATTAGGATAAAATTTCATAACCTACCCACAGGAGTTATGAATTAATAGTTTTATCATAAAGTTCAAAACAATGAATAATTGAATATGCTTGAATTAAAAATTTAGCCCACAGACAATTTTTATGTCATTAGATTCAATTTTGAGCATGATTTACATTGGTAAAACATGAAATTTTATCTAAGCCTCAATTTTAACATAAGCATGTGATTTTTAATTTTGATGCAGTTGTACAACCTGCAAATTTCTCTGAAATTCGTTGTGACATTCCCGAACTTAAGGGAGATAACTATAAGATTTGGAAGGAGAGGATTCTCCTTCATTTGGGGTGGATGGACATAGATTATGCTATTAGGAAAGATGAACCACCGGCTCTCACTAATACCAGCACTGCAGCAGACATCACGCTTTATGAATGATGGGAGCGATCCAATCATCTAAGCATGATGTTCATTAAGACTAAAATTTCAGCTGGTATTCGTGGTTCCGTTGATCAGCATGAAAAGGTCTGAGACTTGTTGAAGGCCATTGATGATCAATTCGTCACTTCAGACAAGGCACTAGCAAGCACCCTAATCATGAAGTTCTCATCCCTAAGGCTCACCAGTGTGAAAGGTGTGCGCGAGCACATCATGCAGATGAGGGACACTGTGGCTCAATTGAAGAAACTCGACGTTGATATATCGGAGTCCTTCCTAGTGCACTACATCCTGAACACCCTTCCGCACCAATATGGACTTTTCAAAATCTCATACAACACACATAAGGATAAATGGTCAATTAATGAACTCATGACCATGTGTGTTCAAGAGGAAGAGACACTGGTGATTGAACTGGGAGAGAGTGCAATGTTGGCAACACGTGGAAAGGGCAAATCTCAAGCCAATCGGAAAGGGAAAGGTAAAGTACCTCCCTAAGCCGATATCAAGAAGGATTCCAAGTGTTTCTTCTGTAAAAAGAAGGGACACATGAAGAAGGAATGCGCCAAATTTCAGAAATGGCTTGCGGACAAAGGTAATTTAATCTCATTTGTTTGTTATGAATCTAATATGGTTAACGTTAATATTAACACATGGTGGATTGATTCTGGATCAACAATTCACATTTCGAATTCCTTGCAGCATTTGCAAAACCTAAGGAAGCCAGTGGGAAGTGAGCAAAGCATCTTATCAGGAAACAAGATGGGTTCGCATGTGGAAGCTATAGGAACATTTTATTTAACTTTAAGTAGTGGCTTTGTTTTAGAATTAGGAAAGACCTTTTATGTTCCAATTTTTTCTAGAAACTTGATTTCAGTTTCAAGGCTTGTACCTTTTGGATATTCCTTAAACTTTTCAGAAAAATCTTTCAGTCTATTCTATAAATCTAATTATGTTGGGAATGATATTTTTTCTAATGGTCTT
>CM062816.1:1472603053-1472773864 GCA_031772625.1 Pinus tabuliformis
AATATAAACCATACACGTTATATACTTTTGTTCTTTTAATACATTTTAGCATAAATTTCGTCGCATTAAAAATAGGTTCAATTTTTGAATTAAAAAATATCGAAAGTGTAATAAATTTGATTATTGCAAATAGTGAGAATTTTCAAAATGAGGGATTAATAAGGAGGGAGTTTATATGGTCTTTTTTTTAAAGAATTTATTGTAATCATAAGTTTAAGAATTTATTGAAATCATAAGTTTGATGGGTAATTCTTGCAAGTGCTCTAGGGGTGTTTTAGGGTGTTGAATCTAAATCTTTAGTGAAAAAACAGTTTAAATAACAAAAAATAAGATTTCAAATCAATTTTTTTAACTGGATTCAAAAAAGTCCAAAAAATCACACTAAAAACAACTCCTTAAAAATTTATAATTATTATTTTATCTTATTTGTTAAAAAATATTTTAAATATATTATAATTTTACTTAAAAAATAATAAAAATTTCAACACCATTTTTAGAAAATTTAATAAAAATATTTCAAAAGTATCTTGAATTCGTTCTACCATTAAAATAAAAAATAAAAATAAAAATGAAAATAATATATATGTAAACACTCACGATGAATTTTTTTTAAATAAAATTCACCAAATTGAAGCAAAAAGATCTCAATCCAGGAAAAATTGTGACATTATTAGACAAGGTTCGCTCACATAATTTAGTACGAATCAAATTTAGATTTCATATTAGAAATGGAGATGTAATAGCATGCGGCATCAGGGTCCGTATGCACGTTTTGACTTTTTTAGCTGTTAAATATTGGCTATTTCAAAATATATACGTTATTATTGTTTTGCTAATAATTTCTAAAACTGTAATAATGATGTGTATATAATAAAATGGAGTCGTCTAACAAGGTGGAGGAAATGCCTTGAAGGCCAAAAGTGGCCGGAATTTGGGCAAAAAAATTTCAATTTTTTTTATAAAGACAGTGTTTGAATCCTATTTTTGATAGTGGAAATGGATTTAGCACCATCAAAATCATCTAGGACACCTAAAATTTTGAAGTTTAACAACTATAACTTGGATTTAAAAAAAGCCTTGCCGGATTTTCTCTAAATATGACCGGAATTTCCATAACTTTCCAAGCAATTCCTCTGGCTAGTTAGACTACAGCTAATAAAATTACAAATTATATATATATATATATATATGAACATACAATATTTGAAGGCAGGGAGCTTGACAGGGTGGAGTGGCAAGCTGAAAGCGACCAACCAGACTGCATTCGCCATGGCCTTCATACACTCGTCTCCAATCAGTGCAAAGGGGGAACGCGGGGAGCCAATGCATGGATAGCTCATGATCTCAACCTACACGTTTTTTTACTCCAGAACTCCGCTGATAGCTCATGCACGTCTCGAGCTCTTTGTGCTCACCACCTGCCAGTATATGACTCTCCTCCTCCATGCCATCCGACAGAATGACACGTTCACTCTTCCACTATCAAGCCTCGTTCCCTGGCAACAGCTATAAGTTTCAGTCTCTGCAAGTAGTGTGAAAGTTTGGCCAGCTTTCCTCTTCCCCTGCACGCTCTGGTGCAGGGACGTCCCTTCTGCTCGCTTTCTCATCATTCCTTTTCTCTCTCATCTCCGGCATCGTGGTTCTAGTCTGGGTCTCGCTGGAGGTTTCCTGCTGCTCTACTCTAGGCATATGCTCTGTAAGAGGTTAGTTAGTCCAGTCCCTTATCACGTCTTTTAAATATTTTCACAGTTTAATTTTAATCTTACTAAAAGGCAGCCATATTTTTCTGGAAATATTAAGTGCTTTTTAGTCTCAATAAGTGAGTTATAGTCTGTGTTTTTCACCTTAGTTTGCATGCTGGCAAAGATATATGTATTTTGGGAAAAGCGTGAGAGTTAAATTTCGAGCACTCCTTGCTCAAAGTCTGGTTTTACAGCATGTTTTGGTTTTTCCACAAACTGAAGCAATCTGTAGTTATCTATAAACCCTGTTCAAATTTTAGGATAAAGATTGGAGCCTGGTGGTGTATTTTTCAAATATACTGTTGTTGCATTGACTGCCATGATGCCTCATCTAGTTAACTCTCATAGGTTCAGATGACTCCATTGGATGCTTTGTTTGAAAGCTGGTTAGGAATTGTTTGTTTCCATAGTTCTTGAGCAGGAATCAGATCTTCCTCCTCCTCCTCTGCACAGGACTGGAAAACCACTTCTCGGTGTTCGGTTGCCATCTTCTTGGGATCCGGTTTTCGGTTTTGAGATCGCCCCCATCTCTCTTTGCCTAATTAAGTGCAGTAATTCTTAGTAAATGCTCTTTGGACAGCTGTCCTTTTCTATTCCCGCGCCTCCCTTGATCAACGAGTCCTCTGACAGAAGAGTCTTTATCATATCTCCAGCTATATTCTATCCAGGTCATATGTTCAGGGACTAGCCAGGTCCTCATTTACTGCTGGTACTATATCCCGATTTGGCAATCCATCACCCTCGTGGTTATCCTTGGAAAAGAGGATTTTCTATATCTAAGCTCTTTAACATTCCCCTCCGAGACTCCAGATTGCCAGGTTGTTTGTCAGAAGAGTCTTTTCCCCTTCAGGTGACAATATCTCTCCCTGGCCTTTCATTCAGAGGTCGGACTGATGCTCATTAAATTCTAGGCAAAAATCCTGATTTGAAAATCTTTTTAGGACAATATCCCTTTTTCATAGCTTGGAGATCGAGCTAGTGGCACATGGAGGGTGGGTCTGACGTATCAGCCACGGAGGCCATGATACGTGCTACCATACAAGCTGAGAAGGACTGGGGTGGTGCCACGAAAGCGGGTGACTGGCAAGCTACTTTGGATGACGTGGTAATTCAATCAACAATGCAAGTTGCTGACAAAGACAGAGCCCGGTCACAAAAAGTCTCGTATGATGAGGAAAAACGATATAACAAAGCTCGGAACCCTGTAAGAACCACTCCTCCGCCTGCTGCTCTAAAACTGGACAATATCCACCTGTCTGAGCGCATAGAAAGCCTCCAGAACCTTGCCTTGGTGGGTAGATGGCATTTCTCAGAAATGGATGATGCCGCAATGAGAAAATGGCTTGCATCCCAGTGGAAGCCGCTGATTGGATACTTCCCAATAGTATCAAAGCTCATGAAAGAATGGTACTGTTTTCACTTTTTAAAAGCTGGTGATGTAGAAGCCATCCAGAATGTCCCTTGGGTATATGGAAAAAGCTTCCTTGTTCTCCATAGATGGTATATCGGATACGACCCATTGAAAAACACTCCCTCAAATAATTTGATCTGGGTAAAGCTCCCAAATCTTCCTCTGGAGTTCTGGTCCAGGGAGACTTTAACCGAGATAGGTAATTCAATTGGAAGATTTGTCTACGTTGACCCATGGTGTCTGGGGCAGAAAGACAAGCGCATTGCATGGATTCTCATCGAAAAGGCTTACAGGGGAGGTTTTCCAGATCATATAGAGATTGCCTGGAGGGACTTAAAAATAAATCAAAGGCTCGACTTCTGGGGTATTCCTTTTAGGTGTTCCGCCTGTCACAAGACGGGACATCTAATAAAAAATTGTCCACGGTGCCCGATTATAAAAAGAAGGATGTTTCATGATAAATTCCGGGCGGCCTCCCCTCTGTCCTCTGAAAAAGAGAAGCAATCTCCCTCAGTCAGCTGGACTCCGACAGACCTGGAGGATGCACAGGTTTTCAAGAATCTGGAAAATGGAACCAATCTATCTCCCCAGTATTTCTCTCAAGACCGCTCTCTATGCCTTGGATCCAAGCCGGGATCTTCCAAGCCGGATTCATTGCCTATATCTGATTTTAGCGTCGAAAAAGAGTTTCAATTCCATTATTGTCATCATACCCCGGAACCTATAGAGGGAAATCCAATTCCTTCTCCCCCTCCGATCCCCAAACCAAAGAACTTTAAAGTGGGATCTCAAACCATCCTTATCTCATCATCTTCGCCTACTCCCGATAAAATCCAACATCCCTCCATTAAAGGTAAAGAACCGATGGTATCTGCCACCCCTTTAAACTCCCCGTCATCATCCCCATCAAATTTATATGACAGTGACTTAGATTTTCTTTTGAGCAAGAAATCTCTCGAGTTGGAGCCCTTAACCATACATAAGCCTTGGCTTCCTTCGCCCCTGCTCATTAGCCCTAACTCTGCAAAAAATATAACTGTAAGGAAGAAGAACAATGGTGGAAGCAGACATTATCGGGGGAGGACTAAAGATGCGGATAGTGGTATAAGGAACCTGTCACTTGTGGATGTTCCCATTTTTGACATGTCTGAGAAACAACCTCTTAGAGCAAGTGCGGCTGCCCCCCCCCCCCCCACAATGACTTTCATCATTTCAATGAACATACGAGGTCTGGGAGCAGATCTCAAATTTTTGGCGCTTAAAGACCTTTTCTTCTCTGCCATGCCAAAAATCATTCTTATACAAGAAACCATGCACAGCAAACAAGCGGCCATCTCCTATTTCAGGAAAATGTTTCCTTTGTGGCACATAGCAGCCTCGGAAGCCAAGGGTCTTTCGGGGGGTCTAGCGGTTATGTGGGACCCTTCTTGGATCAATGCTAAAGCCTATAAATGCTTTGCAGGAATTCTCATCTCAGCGGTTATTAGAGGATATTCCAATCCCATCAATATCCTGAATATCTATGCCCCTTATAAAATAGGTCTCACTTCTGGGAAAAGTTTTTTGATTCAGAAATCTTTGACATTGATTCATTAATGATTGCAGGTGATCTTAATATTACTTTAAGTCCGGAAGAACGATGGGGGAAGTGCAAAAAGAGAGAACCACTCTCTGATAGAATCAAGTATGAATTTCTTCACAGGAATCTTGTAGATGTTGTTCCAACCAAAATGATGCCTACGTGGAATAATGGAAGAATAGAAGAAGCCTATATTGCAAAAAGGATAGACCGGTTTATTGTCCATGTCAGCATCATTGATAAAATGGGAATGCCTTTCTCGACCATTGAAAATGCGTTCATCTCCGACCATAGGCCAATATCTCTCTGCTGGAAGGAAAAGGGATTCAGGAGTGGGTACCCCTTTAAGTTTAACAGATCTTGCCTAGAGGACCCTGCGTTCGAGTTAGAAATATCAAAAGTCTGGAAGGAATTATCCGCTAACTGCTTGGCTCCTCCTTTTCTGACTTTTAGAGATAAGATGTCCTCATTGAGAAAAGTGGTAAAGGCATGGCAACACAAAAAAAGACAATCGGACAGATTGGCTCTTCAAGAAATACAAAAGGAGTTGGACGATATCTCTAAGTTATTGAAAGCCAACTCTCTCCCCTTCAGTTTAAAATGCCGAATAAATGAGCTTGAAAGGAAAAAACAGAATATTCTAAAGGAGGAGGAAGCCTTATGGAGGCTAAAGAGTAGGGCGATATGGCTCAAAGAAGGTGATAGGAACACCAAATTTTTTCACAAGTATGCAAATGCTAGGAGGGAGAGGAACACTATATGGAAAATTAGTGATGGTCAGGGAGGTTTTCTCTTCTCTCACCAAGAAATTTCAAAGGAGGCAGTGAGACATTTTAAAGATCAATACAAAAGAAGAGAGAATTGCAGCTTTCAGGATATTCTATGGGGTATTGATCTGGTCCCCCAAATGTTTGATGATGAAAAAAATGAAGAGTTGTTCTGGCCCATAACAGAGGAGGAACTTTTAGGAGTTATGAAGGCTTTTAAGAAGGATAAATGCCCTGGTTTGGATGGCTGGACAATAGAATTTTTCATCCACTTTTTTGACATCATCAAACTAGATCTCTTGAGGATGGTTGAGGCAGCAAGAATCTCAGGCAGCATCCATCACATTACTTCATCCACGCAGATAGCCCTCATCCCAAAGAAACTGGAAGCGGACACCTTTAAAGACTTCAGGCCGATCTCCTTGTGCAACATTACTTTCAAAATTATCACAAAAATTATAGCAGAGAGGATCAAAGCGACATTGGCCGGTTCATTAACAAGGGACCAGCATGCTTTTTTGAAGGGTAGGAATATATTGGATGCAGTCGCCAACACTCAGGAAAGCCTGTTCTCCATGCTCTCTAATCGATCTGAAGCGGCCATTTTGAAAATAGATTTGCAAAGAGCTTTTGACTGTTTAGATTGGGGTTTTATCAGGTGTTTATTAGCAAAAATTGGTCTGAAATCAAATGTCATTAATTGGATTATGGCATGCATTGAGAACGTGAATTATGCGGTCATTATTAACGGGATCCCTTCCCCTTTTTTCTCAGCAGAAAGGGGGCTGCGGCAAGGATGCCCTTTATCGCCGCTGTTGTTCATCCTAGCAATGAACTCTTTGAGCCTTCATATCAAAAAGGCTGTTACAGAGAACACATGCAGGCCCGTGAAGATATGCCGGAACAATTTCGTTTCACACAATTTATTTGTTGATGATGTGCTTATTTTTGCAATGCTGTGCAGGATTACGTGGAGATGTCTAAACGACATTCTATACAGGTTTCAAAGGGCCACTGGTTTACAAATAAACAAGTCCAAATCCATTCTATACCACAACGACGCCAATATGGAATTGGTGGAATGGATTTCTGAGTTGTTTGGAGTCGGTATAAGGTCTATTAAGGATGGAGTAAAATATTTGGGTTTCCACCTAAAGGCAAAGGGTTATTCTAAAGATGACTGGAAATGGCTCATTGATAGATATTATAAAAAGATATCCGCCTGGGAATATAAATGTCTATCTCTGGCTGGAAGAATCGTCCTAACTCGAGCAGTACTTATGCAACTTGTTGTATATTGGGCTCATATTTTCTTCCTCCCGGCAAGCATCATTCAAAAAAGGAACAAGATCACTGCAAATTTTATATGGGGCAGCAATTCAGCTCAAGGAAAATATCATCTCGCCTCTTTGGAGAAGATTTCCAGACCAAAGTCTTCTGGTGGTTGGGGTTTATTGGATTTGAGGACCTTCGGGAAGGCACTCTTGTGCAAATCCTTGTGGAGGGGGATCTACGGGGAAGGACCTTGGAGCTATAACATTAAGATGAAATACATGAGAGGAAAAGGAACGAAATACTGGTTTCATTTAGGAAGGATTGGGGCTAAGTGCAGCTCTGCCATCTGGCTCAGTTTCTGCAAAATAGAGAAGTATTTTTTAAGGAACCTGAAATGGTACTTTCAGTACGGCAATAGAATCCTCATCGGAATTGATCCCATCATGAGCAGGCGTGAGATCATATCAATTCCCGATAGGATTCTATTTTTCCTCCATGGCAAAGGCTTCTTCACGTGGGATAAGTTGATTGCAGGTTGGCAAGGCCCCCTCCCTATATGGAAATCGGCTGCTGATCTTGGTTTGCCGGAGTCGTTGTTGAGCCAATGGGACTCGGTCAGGAACGTTCTGAGAAGCTGCGGGTTTCTCAGGTCCATGCCACAGGACTTTTTGGTCTGGAATCTGACAAATGCAAATTTTCAGGTATGCGTAAAGGATATTTATGCTGATATGATTGGTTCAAAGTCTATGCTCTCTTATCCCACTTTCCCATCAGCGTTTTGGAAATCAGGTTGCGCACCCAAATTCATATACTTCTCATGGCTGGTGTTTTATAATAAAAATCTGTCCTGGGAGAATTTGAGGAAAAGAAAGTGGCATGGGCCGAGTAGGTGCCAAATGTGTGAATTAGAAGAGGAATCCAATCTTCACATGTTCTTCCAATGCAACTCTATTCAGCAAATATGGCGGGATCTGGCATTTCTATATGGTTTCCCTCTTCTATCTCATGCTTCTACTCCCGTTGCATTTGATTGGTGGAGTAGGCAAAGAGAATCAAGGAGATAGATCATTATAATTGCTTTATGGTGTGCCTGGAGGTGGAGGAATAATAAAATCTTCAATGAAGCAAAGGAGCCCTTCATGGATATATTACATCACATAATTCTCATATATGACTCTATCACCAAAAAGCTTCCAAAATTGAAACATGTCAACAGAAGTGGGCTGGCAGATTCTTTCCTCAGGACCCCGAGGGCCTTCTTTGATGGTGTTGCCCAACAAAATTCATGTGGTTGTGTTGTGGTCATTATTATCGATGAGAATCTAAAATACAGCCTGTCCTGGAATGCAGGTAAGGGTACAAACAGCTTGGCAGAGGAAAAGGCCCTCGCGGGTCTTCTCTCTTTTTGTATTTTTTTTACATCCATTCTATCTCAATCTTTGGGGACTCAAAATCTATGGTCGATCATGTCAATGGTAAAAGCCTCATCAGGTGCCCTCACCTCGCATGTTGGATGGATAGAATTATGGATTTTTGGGGTCTAATGGGAGGGAGTTCCATTCAGCACATCTACAGAGCCTGGAACCAGAAAGCGGATTGCTTGTCAAAGGAGGGCCTTCACCTCGGCTTAGGTTCATGGTCATTGAAGGTTTCAGCTGGCGAGGAGTCCTTTTCCATTCAGGACTTCTGCATTCCAGGTTTTTAGCTCTCTTTCTATCTGTCCTTATGATTTGTTTCTGGTTTCTCCTTTTTGATTTTCTTGGTATCTGTCGGATTATGTATGGCTTCATCTATCACTGATTTCTTTCCCAGTTGGCGCTGGAGGTGTCCTTGCATCTGTGTATCTTCGAGTTTTGGCAATCTGCTCAGAAGAAACTCTCCTCTGGTTTTTGTCCTATGCTTCTCTAATTTGCATAATATGTACCATCTGGAACTGTTATACAAACTCAATATAATACAATATAGCTTTTTCTTTCTGAAAAAAAATATATATTTTAATAATTTATATGTTTAAATTTTATCGAGGTTAATAGTAATAAGTACCCACCTAATAGTGCACCTGAGTCGGACTCCTCGTGACTGTAACAATTATATGAATTTATGATAATTATCAATGCTACGGGACTACGGAGTCCATATCCATCTTGTCTAAGCAATATATTTAGATTTCAAAATTGTTAAGGCACATAGTATTTATAAAAATTATGAATATATTTCATAATTCTAACTTTTTTTTTCCATGTGTTATTCATCTGACATCGATCTCCTATGAATTTCATCCCAATTTTATCATAATCTCACATTTTGGCAAGATTATGCAGTCATGCCCATCACAATGTTGGAGCCTAGAGCTTTCTTAGTTTCCTAAAAAGAATACATGATATTGCAGAGTCTTTAAAAGAAAAAAAAAACAACAAGTGGCAAGTCCACACAACTACTCAGGCCTTATGGTTTGCAACCATCTCCTCTATTCCCCTTAATCATCAGTATACACAGGTTGGTTCATCCATTCATTTATTCTCAAATTTATAATATAAACCAATTTTTGCTTCTGTAAATATTTATATAATAACAAGATCAAATAGATCCTTTGGATTTTGGCACCCCTCCTTGTCTTTCAGCGATTCTATTTGGGGCCTCAGCATCTAATTGCACACTGACTTATGTTGTGGCCGCGAAGTTAAATTGAGAACCCATATCGAGGGAAAAGTCTCGAATTCGACGCACTTGCTACTGAACAGATCCACGCTCATTGTTGATGATGCTTCTTCAAAGTTAAAATCAACATTTACAAGAGTATTTCAAGGCCATGGTTCAACAAAACGATGTATACAGGAGGCAATTGCACCCCTGGAACCTATTTTTTCAAAGGTACATTGGAATTTGCGGTCTTCCCCCAATTTGAACTGTATTTTTCCTTGTACATTTCTTAGTTGAATATTCACTTTGATGATTCTATTAAATTCATGCATAAGCTTCACTTTCTATTAAATTCATGCACAAGCTTCACTTTGATGTGTCTGTTAAATTTATGCCAAAACCTCCGAGTCCTTGAAAATTCCCTTAACCATTTTGTACAAATGCCTTATTTTTAATAGGAATCCCTGAAATATATGCATATGCACATTTGTGTTACAATTTTGAAACGAAGAATGAGCATAGACTAACCAAATATGACAGAGATACCTTTACCCGACCTCTATTGTCTTTTATTGGTTAGTAAATAGTCCCTTATTATTGAAGTGGCTTTATCTTCCATTTTTATTCTGTCAAATTCATCGGCACTGGAACTTAGCCTTGTCCTTTGAGATAGACCACATTTGTGGGCCATTAAGGCCAGTAGGATTTTCACCGGGTCTTGGATGTGGCAGCTAACTCCTTTGAAGGTGCTTCAAAAGGGCTTTCTCCTGATTTCTGATTGTATTTAGCTATATTGTTCCCATTAACTTGGCTAACTCTTGAATTTGCATGTAAATGTTGTTCATGGCAGTTCATGAATCTAATTTCCAAGCCACGTTGTTCATGGCAGTTCATGAATCTAATTTCCAAGCCTTCAAACTACTCAGCTCCTCTCTAATTTCGTGAATAAGGGTGTTTCTTCTTACTACCTTTAAAGGTCAAGAGGTTCATTAATTTAATTAAAATTAGTTTTTTTAATAATTCAATAGTTTAAGGTTTAGACACATTTTGTAAGATTTGAAGTTTATCTATTTATCAATTAACTCTCTAGATTTATTAAGTGTCAAATTGTGGTGTATAATTTGAAAACTTATATAAAACTGATAAAAATAGATATTAAAAGTGATGTGATAAGCAATTTAAAAATAAAACCGTCGTAAACAAATTCGCGGACAAGTAAGGGCATCTGTCAAATTTAACCCCTGAAAAAAGTAATGGAAGTCAGAAGTAGAAGCATGGAGACAAGGACGATTTGGTCGGCCCACAACGCGTGGCAAAGCGTTTGGGGTTTAAAAGATGCATTAAATGAATATTACACGGAAAGAAACATGGTGGTACGATTAATTAATTCAGAATATCCTTATAAAGAAATTAACAGCAATAGATCCAAATTACCACCCCCGGATAAATTGCTTCAGAATATTCTCAATAGATACAAAGCTGTTCTGCTTTGCTTTGTAGTAATAATAGTCGTTCTTTATTACTGCATCCATGCAAGCTGTGCTTCTGTCTCAGATTCCATGTTTGGTAAGAAAGGATTTGTGAACCTGTTGGCTGACTGCTATCTGCAGCTTTTTCTTTGAGTTTTGGCTTGCTGGGTTGCTAACCTAACTTTTCCATATTTCTGTTGAATAAATATTCACATTTTAGCTCCACATCAGATCTGAAAGTTTTTGTTTTCAAAATTGGGAAATTTTGATAATATTTTAATTAAATTTAATTGAGTAAAGATTTTTATAAATCCAAATTATAACTATTAAATTTAAAGATTTTAGGTGCTCAAAATTTTTGAAGATACTATATCCATTTTCATCGTAAAAAAAATGAATAAACAATACTACTACAAAATTTTATTTATCCATACAATTCTTCCACCTCTATAAACAACGCAGTCTGACTAAAAATTGTGTAAGTTTTATACCTATTTTCTGCGATGTTTAAACAACGCAGTCTGACTAAAAATTGTGTAAGTTTTATACATATTTTCTGCGATGTTTGCAGCAAGTCTTTTATGCAACTTTACAATATAAATAAGGACGATAATAAGCATAGAATGACCGGCTAGAAAACCGCTCTTGGATTCGACGGTGAAAAAAATAAGAGGAACAAGAAATCAAGAAACTGTTGTATATTGTTTGATGGTGCTCTTTGTGGAAAATGAATTTGGTACTCGACTTGCTTGTCAATTTTTTGGACAACACGTCCAGTTGATCCGCAGTAGAAGACGTCCGCATTTATATGGAGACTGTTGAAGTCATAAACAGCTTGGAAAATGTGAAATTAAAGGTTGAGGATTCGTCAGGCATATACCGATTATGGTGGTGGTCGAAGTCCCCAAGCTAGGCAAAGAAGCAGCCAGCAAGGCGATCAAAGAGTGGGGGCAGCCCAAGTCCAAGATCACCCATCTCCTCTTCTGCACAACCAGTGGTGTCGACATGCCGGGCGCGGATTATGCCCTGACAAAGCTATTAGGCCTTCGGCAGACTGTAAAACGAGTGATGCTATATCAGCAGGGCTGCTTTGCAGGCGGGACGGTGCTGAGAATAGCCAAGGATCTCGCAGAGAACAACGGAGGATCTCGAATCCTGGTTGTCTGCAGCGAAATAGCGGCAGTGACATTCAGAGGGCCGAACGAAAGCCACCTGGACAGCCTCGTGGGGCAGGCCCTCTTTGCCGATGGGGCAGCTGCAGTCATTGTGGGCGCGGACCCTATCAAGGGGTCGGAGAACGCATTGTTCGAGATTTGGTGGACGGGGGAAAACATATTGCCACACAGTGAAGGAGCCATAGATGGGCACCTCAGAGAAGTGGGTCTTACATTTCACCTTCTCAAGTAAGGCACTGATTTAACATCAGAAACACTTCAAAACCCAGGAAATAAATAGAATTTTACATCCATCCCCTCTTTAACCTATCAGGTGGTCAATCATACATAAACAAATGTCATTTTTAACCTTGTTTTTCATAACCAACCTCAAAATTTTAAAAATCTTTGTTTCCTAATGTTAGATCTTGTATATGTTTGCTTTAGTGAGGGTGGTGAGCTCAGTGGAATTTTGGACCCATTTTCAATTGTAAGAATTTTGGCTTTGATGTTAGTGAACAATTTGTGAGGTGTACTCTTGTATCGTTACCACAGAAGAATAGAGGTTCATGGTGTGACATGCAAAAGTCACATGCACTAGTCCATATTATATGAAAATGTAGATATAATGTTGAATTTGTAGAATTAAAACAACAAATGAAAATCCAAAGGTAGATAATATTTCATGTACAATTTCTTACTTTTCAATTTAGAGTGTTAAACTAATGGCAACACTCTGGATCCTTTGCACTGATTTTAGAATTGGCCTCACAAAACTTAAGACATAATAACTTCCAAACTTAACTTATTAGTAATGAGATCAGGGGTATTTTAATTAGATGACTATTCCTAATACTACTCATATTATAAATTATTATAAATGTTAATTACAAAAAAAATTATCCTTGGTTAAGGTTGAAGCAAGTTAGGTTGGTTAATAATGAGGAGAAATTTGTAGCCTACGCTTCTTGAAAACAACAAAGAAAGGTTTTTTTTTTTTTTTAATAAGTTGCATCTATTTGGGTAAGATGTTTAGCTTGTGACTTAAAGGGAGATGAGAAATTTGTAGCATATGCTTCTTGAGAACAACAAAAAAAAGTGTAAGTTGCATCTATTTGGGTAAGACGTTTAGCTTGTGACTTAAAAGGGAGGTTGGCGCAATACTAAATTACAACACACTATTTTCATAGTAATAAACATATTATTAATGGTAAGAGACTTAAATATATTTAAAACCCATATGGATTAACTTGCATAGTAAGAGTTGCACTCCCGAGGAAGTCACAAGTGTTAGGCAACATCCCATTCTTCAAGTAATAAGTGTTGAAAGCATAGGAAGGATGGGCCTGCACATTATAGGGGTCAAAGCACACTTCAACTTATTGTATTGAAGTAAAATTTGTGTTAAAGTTATGCTACCATCTTCCTCAACACATTATAGGGGTCAAAGCACACTTCAACTTGTTGTATTGAAGTACAATTTGTGCTAAAGTTGTGCTACCATCTTCCTCAACACAGTCATCCAAAGGTTATTTTCCATGGCATTGCAAAGCTTCTCAGTGCTTCCAGAGTGTTATATGGGTTTCTAAATTTAAACAATTTAAAATCTTGCCCCACTTTTCAGAGAAAGAAATGCTCCTTATGCTCTCCGTAGCTTCCATGTGACCATCCTATCAAAGATGAAATTTGAACTACCAAAGCACACTACGGAGATCTTGGAAGTTTGACTTAAAACTAAAATTTAATAGCTTAGTGATTATTGAAGCATGGTAATAGTGTAATAGTTCTGGAATGTATCCTGCATATGCGATTTGGATGAAGATACCATGTTTTCTATATGTTCATATCTATCAATAAACTACAGTTAATTCTGTTTTAGAATTCTAATGCCTTTTTCCTACACCTCTTTTTTTTATAACAATTTCATTCATTCATTTACTTTGCCAGCTACCTACATGTATGCTACTCACTCAATATCTTCAACCCACCTCCCATTTTCAATTCCATTTTCAATCTTTTATTCTCCCATTTTCAATATTTTATTTTGGCTAATTTGGTCATCCCATTCTCAATCTTTTATTTTCGCAGATTCTGTCATTATGCTTACCTCCAATAATATTAAAGTTATATTTATCTTCATCCAATGATCTACAGTGATTTGGGTTGGTAAGATACACATTGGTTGGTAAGGTAAACACTGGTTTTGGAGTCCAAATGATACCACCTAATGGGCACTACGTCCAATCTGATTGGTTTCATCCTATTTTAGATTGATTTTGGGTAAATAGGCATGACATCTAATCTGATTGGTTTTATCCTATTTTAAATTGATATTGGGTGGGTAAGGTACACAATGGTTTTGGAGTTCCAAAAAAATGATACGACCTCATGGGGACGACATCCCACTGATTGGTTTCATCCTATTTTAGACGAGAATTAAAACCAAAAACTTTTGTATACTATATTCATTATTTGACTATAATTTATTGATTCTCTGGTGAAAGAAAGAAGTAAACAACTTTAAAAAACATAACCATGGCATAAACCAGGTTAAAATAAAAGTTTTATAAAAACAGAAAATATAATTTTTACCATAAAATAATACACATATATATTTAAGTAACATTAACCTTTGTTATTTAAATAAAAGCAAATATTATGGATGAATTCGAAATATCATAACACTTAATTATTAATGTGTCAATATATTTTCTTTCACAAGTAAATAATGCATATATTGCCATCAAATTCTAGCCCTGTTAGAGGTGCAAGTGCCTTTCAGCTGTGATTAATGACGTTTTTATTAAAAAGTGAACAGTCAAAAATAGGGTCTAAACGTTTCAAAACCCATCGCAAGAAACGATTTTAACAGTCAAAATGCCCTTTGAATGGCAAAATGGTAGTCAAAACCCAACCCTGATTACCGGCGTTCAGGAGACTATGTCAAGTCCTGTTTCGGTGGGATGCAAAGCTTGCATCATTGTTTTAAAAAGGGAGGGGCTAGTTTCCAAGTAGAAACTTAACCGGGTTTCTTTTTGTTACATTATACATATCAGAACAAGCTGATAAGAGTCACATCGCAGCCATCAAATCAACCAGAATATTTCATCATTGACCAAATATACACCAACATCCGCAGCCTTGCAGGAATAGATCGTGGCCGGGGTGGGTGAAATCGACTGCCCCGACCACTAGGTCATGCACTCATGTGCAAAGCTTGCACCATTATTATGAAGAATAGTTACCAAATATGGCCGAATCACCGTTAAAAATACAAAACAATTTGCGCACGTGGCATAGTTAATGGCCGCAGATGGTTTATTAACTAAAGAACAAATAGATTGCTGCGGTATGGCATGTGGTTTATTAACTAAAGAACAAATAGATTGCTGTGGTATGGCATGCTGCAGAGAAAAACAAAAATTGTTGCAGTATGGCATGCTGCAGAGTAAAATAAAAATTGTTGCAGTATGGCATGTAACAAAGACATGCTGTAGAGTAAAATAAAAATTGTTGCAATATGGCATGTAACAAAGAAAAACAAAAATTGTTGCTGTATGTCAAGCAGCAGAGAAAGACAAAAAATTCACCTAATAGATTGTTCATTCGCTAAACACAAATAGATAGATTGATGTTGTATGGCATGCACACATAGGAAAATAGAAATTGCTGCGGTATAGCATGCACCCAGCTAAAACATAAAAGATTGCTACTTTATAGCATGCATAGAGTTAAAAACATAAAAATTAGGAGACTTATGGGTTACTTAGATTTTAGATTTCATAGGTTAAATACGTAAATTCCCAATTTCTAAGGTAAGCTGTAGAGTTATGAGCATTGATATTATTAAATCTTATTTTTTTGGTTAGAATTGATATTATTAAATCTTATTTTTTGGTTAGAATTTTCCCACTCACAGAGAAGGAAATGGAAGTATTTAAATTAGAAAATTTCTTTTTTTAAAAATAAGCGGTTGATTTTTTTATAAAATAAATTTGAATATTAATTTTCTAAATAGGGAAGGATTTTACATTAATGAATCTTTGAAATCAAAGAAAGAAAATAGGTTTTTGAAAAGAGTATATGGTTTGGAGGGAAATGCACATAACTATATTTTCTGGTTAGATTTTTCCGGGTTATAGAGAAGGAAATGGAAGTATTTAAATTAGAAAATTTATTTTATTTTTTTAAGACAAGAGGTTGATTTTTCTATAAAATAAATTTGAATATTAATTTTCTAAATAAACAAGGATTTTATATTAATAAAATTTTGAAATCAAAGAAAGAATATAGGTTTTTGAGAAGAGTATATAGTTTGGAGGGAAGAGGTGAGTGTAAATTCTTTTTGAGTGGATTTGGTTCTGAAGATTTTTTATTATATATAGTTATAAGTTATATAAATTTCAAAATAAATTAAAATTTGGTTCTGAAATTTTTTTATTATATATAGTTATAAGTTATATAAAATTCAAAATAAATTAAAAAGAAAATAGCTAAAAATATTCTAAATATATATTATTTAAAAATATTTAAAAAATATATTATCTAATTTTTTTCGAATTGAAAATTTTTCATTCATTTTTATCGTATCGAATTCGAATCCAAATCGAATTCGAATTCGAATTTGGTAACTATGTTATGAAGGCAGATCGAGCATCATCTTCTTCGTAAACGCTTGAAAGATAATTGTGCATTTCTATGACAGACTTAGTTTAAAAAAGAAAAATCCAAACTTCGAAAGGCGTATGGAAATCTGCGTGCATGTGTGGTCGTTCTTACCTTCTTCAAATCCCGGTGGAATCGAGTTTACGGAGATCTGACATAAAATTACAATACATAGCTCGACTGCAAACCTTGGTAAGGTGGAAAAGTCTCTGGAAGAATCGCATACCCCATCCTCCCATGCCACGTTTAAAGCCTGCAAATACGAACTGAATGTCAGCCGAGATACTTGTCAAGTTTCATTTACCGGGAAATCTTTTACGCTGTACACTGCTGAGCTGGCCTGCTGGAATAAGCTCCCTATGTCTTGAGTCCAATCTCCCAAATTTCTAACATGCATGCTCAGATATTCATCTCCCGACGCAAATGTGAAAGAAAACTGATGCTTGTCGAAGAATTAAACGGTTAAGAGCCACGTTTAGCAGAATTTAAAGCTCCAATTCAATTTGGCCGGAGATATTTAAGGATCAAAGTTGTTATCATAACAATATTTTCTGGATATAATGTTATTTGTAAATGTACCCTGAGCTTAAGTGGATTGTTGAATATTTTCTGGATATAATGTTATTTGTAAATGTACCCTGAGCTTGAGTGGATTGTTGATTTTTGAATATTTGGATGGTTTAGTCGATCGCTGATTCCCTAAATATTTGAGAATTAGACAGATATAAAAATGATCTAGTCAATTACTGATTCCCTAAATATTCAAGAATCAAACAAAATATTCAAAAAATCAACAATCCACATAAAAATAATAGTAAATGTACACTCCACTGTGTAATAGAATTCCCCGTCTTATTTATAATATTACCTATCTCATTTCAATCAAATAAAGATGGCCGTAAATGTACACTCGACTTTGTAATGGAATCCCGTGTTATTTATAATATCACCTATATCATTTCAATCAAATTTTGAACAGAACAGGTGTCATTTTACTGGTAAAACATTTTGAAGATAGTGGCAAAAAAAACAGACACACAGATGAAAATGAAAAAGGTAGATTAAAAAATATAAAATGAAAATGAAACACGTATGTTACTTTATGCACAGAACATTTTGATCCAATTTTGATGTCATTTTATTAATAAAATATTTTGAACATGGTGACAAAAAGGCGGACAAACAGATGTCAAATGATGATGAAAAAAATGATAAAAAAATGTCAAATGAAAATGAAACAAAATATGTTATTTTATGGACAAAACAATAGATAAATGAAGATAAAATAAATAAATAAACATATGTCAAATAAAAATGAAAAAGGTAAACACATGTCTAGCCGGACCAATTTTAAAAAATCATTTTTAATATAATTAATAAAAAATAATAAAATTATATATTACAAACATAAAATTTGTATTTGTAACGAATCTTATCACGGTGGACTGTGTTTGATATCACGGTAGACTGTGTTCGATAATCGTGGTTGACTGTGAGATTTTAATACAAATATAACGTTAAAGTTATATTGTACGAACAAAAAATAGTAATAGTAACTTCATTGATTTTCTGGCACCTAGAAGTGTATCTAAAAAGAATCCAAAAAGAGTTGATTGATTTTAATATATAAATATTAAGTATTAAATTATCTAATTGAATTTATAATATATTTATTTATTGGTTGTTATTAAAGGGTAAAGTTTTATTTGTGTTAAATATTTTTTGAGTTTTAGATAATCTGTTTCCTTATGTTTTAAGAAAAGAAAGTAAAGGGTAGTTTTCAATTTTATTTTAAAATAAGAAATAGTTTTAACTTAGATATATATTATTGACCCAAAAAAAAAGGTTAATGTTGCCAATTAGTTAGGTAGGATTTTTTTTAAGTAACATTTAGAGTTGATTTCAAACTTAAATTTGGATGTTATCTTTAATTACAATTTAGTTTTATATGATGGAAGAAAACCAAATTACATGTTCATGTCTTAAAATGGCATTTCAAATGAAAGTCTATTGTTATTTGAGTGAGTGGCCATAAATCCGGTATTTCAAACGAAATTGTATTGTTTTTTGAGTGAATGGTAATAAATGTTTTAAAATGAAAAATAAAATAAAATTGTATATATACAATAAATTAGTTGATTGTTTTTTGAGTGAATGGTAATAAATGTTTTAAAATGAAAAATAAAATAAAATTGTATATATACAATAAATTAGTTGATTAATTGAATAGCTAAACATTAACTCATATATAAAATTTAATTGGAAATATAAGTAGGGTGGTTTTTGTAGCTTCATTTTATGAATGTAAATATCAATTGCAATTTGATCTAATGTGCTTCAAAGTAATTGAAAATATAGGTTTCAAGGTCTTTGCAATTTCACACTATAAATATCAATCGCAACTTTATTCGATGTGCTTCAAATACAATCTCTTTATTGTCTAGAGTATCCATCGATTCAAGATGTGGGTCAATTGTGCTTTACCTGGCCTATGCTTATGGTGAGTAGCGGTGGAATATGATGCCCAAATTGTCTATCACAAAGTGATTTGCCTGTCAAATACAGTAAAAGATTTCCTTGCCCATATACATTTTTTGGGGTTAAAAAGATCAAAACAGAGACTTAAATTTCAAAAATTGTGTATGTGGTATTTTAGATTTGATATTCGTATCTTATTGGTGGGTACACCCCACAGTCAATTGTGCTCATGCGTATCACGATGCAAAAAGAAATGAACATAATGATGACATTATGTTGATCATCGTACAAAACTTTATGGATGGTTTAGATCGTGTGACAAACCATACTTTTAGTTATATATATAATCTTTTAACCTAATCGACTATGACACCAAATTTCAAATTGAACTATTTAAAACCATTTTAATAATTTTAGTGGAGGTGAAAGAGTGTGCTTTAAACAATGAAGAAGGTTATAACTTCTCCATTATTCACGACACTTGAGATGTATATTATTTACTTTCGATTATTGACTAGCAATGCACCAAGAGGTACAAATGAACGTCGATAGGAGGAGTGGGGGAATGTGGAAGGCAATAGTTCATATATCGATTTGTGTAATAGATGGGGTTGTACAAAGTGTTGTAGGTTGAATGATCATGATTAGTGCATCACAAGCTTAATAATTAGCTGCCAGACTACATACGAGAGGGAGGAAATGATTTTGTAGATAATAGACTAAAAAAGCTAGAGTAGTCAGTGACTAAACACCTTATTTAATGAGCTAAAATACCCCACATCGAACTCCACCTTAAGTGAGCTCCCCTTTGAGGCAGGCATTTAAGGCTGAGTGCTTGTAGGCAATATTTTTTGGCACTATCAGGATGAAATGGAGTCTAGGCATGATCCAAACTTAAACAGGAGCGACATATATAATCATAAATACAGAGATGCAGCAAAAAAGCACTTCATTTCATTAATACAAAAAAATTGAACTATTCTTACAAACAAAATGCAAATAAGATGGCTCGGGCGATGGTAGCTTATCTTTGAGAAGAGATGTGGCCGCTACATGCCTCTGAACTGTTTTATAATGAGGCTCAAAGGCCTATTTATTATTGAGAAACAATGGAAAACCCTAAACATCCAAAAACTTAACCCTAGGAGATGAAGCACCAAAACTGTGGGCCTCGTTTGGGTAAATTGGTACATCAACTTCCCGGGGTCGTAACTTTGGCATACGATCTCCATTTCGCTATCATAATATCTCGTTTCGAAAATCTCAAAGAGAAGGCCAAAAACTAATTTGCAAGCCAATTTAAGACATTTCTAGTCTCTCAGTTTTCCCTAAAAACGTTGTTTAGGGTCTCAAAACGACTCCAAAAGTTTAGGACCTAGAAAACTACCAAGAATAGTAAATTGTGCTACAACTAAGGAAACCAAAAATTTGAAAGAGACAGTGTTGGGGGTCCAAGTGGAATAGGCGAGTGGCCACCAATATCCACCTGGATCATTCTTGCCCCCTTAGGAAGTAATGGTCCCCATTGCGTTGAGTGCCTCCATGAGATGGGGAAACTTCAGCTGAACTTGGTCCCTGGTGAGCCACTTGCCTTGGTGAAGGATTTGGCCACCTTTGACAACCCGATATAGTTGGATCTTCTGCTAGCGAGTGTTCTTGATCTGTGTCCATGATCCGATCAGTGGTGGCCTATTTCATGCAGTTCGGGTTTAGCTCTATTGGTGTGAGCTGTTCTACAACGTCAGATGTGTCCAACAACGGTGGAATGTATGGCCAAAGGTAGTCTACATTGAACACTGAGTGCAGAACAAGGAACGGTGGAACGTTAAGCTCGAAGGCATTGTCCCCTACAACCTTGGTGATGGTGTATGGCTCATATCGAAGTAGGTGAAGCTTGTGGTGAGGTCCAGTGAGGCGCTCCTTCTGCAAATGTAGACAAACTTTGTCACCCACCTGGAACTTGTGCAGTACTCAATGCTGATCATGGTGTTTCTTGTACTTAGCATTGACTCTATCCAATATATCATGGACCTATAGGCGAATGTATTGAATGCGCTCAATGAAGTTGTTAGCCCTGTTGGTTTCAACTGGACATGAGCTGAATCTGCCTAAGTAGCTGCAAATGGTATGACCACGTCAATGAGACATAATGGCTTAAATCCTGGCTCTACTTGAAAGGGCTTGTGGCCCGTTGAGCTATGGAGAGTTATGTTGTAGCTGTGTTGGACATAGGAGAGGCTTTCATCCCATGTGCGTGGATGCTTTGAGTTGTACATGCGTAGAATGTGTGCGATCATACTGTTGACAACCTCTGTTTGGCCATCAGTTTGGGGATGGAAAGTCGTGGACTTAGTAAGTTTTGTATCTAGCATCGACCAAAGACTTAACCAAAATGCGCTCAGGAATCTGTTGTCCCGATCTGAGACAATGGACTGTGGGATCCCAAAGTGTACCCACACTTGCTCAAAGAAGAGCTTAGTAGTGGTCTCTATTGTGATACTCTTCTTGCAGGCCGCCATGATGGCCATATTAGAGAATCTGTCGAAGACCACGAAAACACAATTATTGCCTACTTAGTAGAAGGAAGGTCCGACATGTAATCCATGGAGACAGATTCCCAAGGCCGACTAGGAGTAGGTAGAGGAGTATACAGACCTTGCTTATTGATGGTTGGTTTGGAAATGGTGCAGGCGGTGCAGGATCTAATGTACTTCCCAACATCCTCACAAACTTTCAGCCAATAGAAATACTTCTGCAATACCCCACTGTTTTCTCTACTCCGAAATGTACAGCGACCCGACTGTAGTGTGCCTTCCAAATCATCTTGGCAAGCTGGCTTGAAGGAACATAGATGTGTCCCAGGAGGCATAAAATTGCATCTTGAAGGTGAAAATTTTGAACTTTCTTCCCTTCCAGGAATGTCTGGTGTGCGTTGCTGAATTCTAGATCACTCTTGTAAAGATGCGGCCACCACAATGTCTCATGCCCATAAGAGTCGAGCACAGTGATCAGCGCCATGACCGGTGGTCAACTAAGGTAATCAATGACATTATTGGTGTTGCCCTTCTTATACTTAATGTTCAAATGGAACTGTTGCAGGTAGGTGGACCATTTCTAATGGTGATCGTTCTAAAACTTCCCTTGTGTATGTATGAACTGTAGAGGTCGGTGGTCTGTGTGGATGACTGTTTCCTTCCCCAGAATGCAATGCTTCCATTGATGATAGGAATTCACAATGGTATACATTTCTTTGTTGTAAGTGGGGTATTTTCATACTGTGTCTAAAAGTGTCTCACTGTGGTAAGCCATTGGATGCCCATGATGAGTAAGAACCGCACCAATAGCATAGTCAAAGGCATCTATATTAATTTCAAATGGTTGTTGTAGGTTTGGTAATGTGAGCACTGGTGTAGAACAGAGACTATTCTTCAACTTGGAGAATGCTTGTTGTTGGGTTTCAGACCAAAAAAACTTTGCTTTTTGCTCCGCCCTTGGTGACTTGACTTAAAGGCCAAGTGATATGAGAGAACCCCAACACGAACCGAGGGTAGAAGTTGGCAAGACCGAAAAAGTTGTAGATCTCTGTTAGAGTGGTTAGGGCTAGCCAATCCCGAATGACTTGTATCTTGGATGGGTCCACGTGTACACCCTGCTCATCAATTATGTACCCGAGATATTGAACCTAGGTCAGACCAAAGGTGCATTTCTCCAAGATAGCACACAAATTGTGTTGTCGCAGGGTTTGAAGGACCCGTCGAATATGGTGGAGGTGCTCGTCCCAACTCTAGCTGAAGATAAAGATGTCATCTAAATACACCACCATGAATGCATTGGTGAAGGGTCACAATATGTCGTCCATCAGTCTCATGAAGGTTGCAAGGGCGTTCGTCAATCCAAACGGCATGACCAACCATTCGAAAAGACCCTCGAATTTGAAGGTAGTCTTCCACACATCAGAGGGTTCGATAGGCACCTGGTGATAACCTGACTTCAAGTCAATCTTGCTGAAATATTTGGCCCCCTTGAGCCGGTCAAGAAGGTCATCAATCTGTAGGTTGGGTACCTATTCTAGACAGTGATCTTGTTCAATGCTCAGTAGTGAATATAGAGCCTCTAGGTGCCATCCTTCTTATGTACCAATACAATCGGGCTCCCACGGGGTGTTGAGCTTGGCCTGATGTTCCCTTTCTGCAATAGTTCCTGAATCTGCCTCTTGATCTCATCGTTCTCTAGAACAGAGCGTCAATAGATCGACCCATTAAGCAATGACACGCCCGGGGTCAAATCAATGGGTGCTTGATCTGACTTGTAGAGGTACCCCTGTAGGTGAGGTGAAAATATCCCTGTACTCCTCCACAACCTTGTCCATCTGCTGTTGTTGTACAGAGGAGCCCTGCCTAAAAGTCGTGGCCACAACCTTCTTCTTTCCCTGAGAGAAAATCATAAGGAAAACCAATTTCCTGGTCTAGGAAATGATCTTACTGCATTGCTTTGCAGTGATAAAAGAGATGGTGATAGGCGGGGCTACCTTCGGTATCCTATACAACTTATTGGCCAATGTAATAATCACAGAGCGAGGTCTAGACTCATATACAACTTGTCACTTCCACAATATGGTTTTTCTTAACAATACATCACAAACTTCAAGAGGAGAAACATCATACAGTACCTCATCCGTGAAGGGCTTGATGTTGTAGGGAAGGTCACACTGCTCGCTGACGCGAAGATCTCATCCTTGGTGAAGCCACCCAATGGTGTACGACTGTGGATGTGTTGTAGTCTTTAGGCCCAACCACTTCATGACCTCTGATCAAATGAGGTTCTTTTGGCTCCTGCTGTAAACAATGAACTGCAGCGGAGAACCCTTCACCCACATCTGTGAGTGGAAGATGTGTTCCCCCTCCTTTGGATCTTTAGGCTCTATCTTCTAGATCTTGGTGGTGGCCACGATGGCACTAGACTCCACATCAATGATCTACTTCCCTTTGTCAGTTCCCTTATCGAGTTGTGATTCAGAATCAGAACATGCACCTGATTCAGAAGCCTTCATCTCAGCCACCAATGACTATTTGGCTCGACACTCACTTGTATTGTGAGTGGATCTCTTATGGAACTCACACCATTTTCCTATGTCCTTCTTTGTTTCGTGGTGTTTTTCTTTGCTTGCGGCTTCGGTGTGCTGTCCTGGGTAGCCTTGCCTTGTCTTGGTCCTTTGTTATGTGGTTTGGGGGTTCCTTTTCCTTGCTTTGGATTCAAATATCCAAAGTCCCACTTCTTCTGTTTAAAATTTTACTCAATCTTGGCAGCGTACCAGTACACTGTGACGAGCAAGGAAATATCCAAGAACTCCATCTCGTCCTGGATGTACTTGTGTAGATAGTCGCAGTACTTGATCACCAAATTTCACTCAGTATCTTGGATACCCAACTTCGTGCGAAGGGTATGGAAAATATTTGTGAACTCAAACACATCTTGGTCCCTTCCCTACCGTAGCATGGTCCACTTTATGTAGTTATCTTCATAGCTCCTGACAGGGTAATATTGTTCCTTGATGGCATCTCGAAAAGAATCACAAGTGGGTACGGCTGAAAACAGTGAGGGTTCACTCTCGTCCTTTTGTTCACAGTAGGTTTCCCACTAGTCCTTGACATGTGGGGCAGCTTTGAGAAGTGCAAAAGTAATCTTTTCCTGATTGGAAAAGTCATGAATTGAAAAATATACTTCCAACAGATTTAACCATTTATCTACTTCGTTTGCATCTATCAGGCCTTCAAATATGGGAATATCGAAGTTAACTTTTACCTTAAAAGGAGTTGTGCCCCCAGAGTGGCTGCTGGATGAAGATGCATCATTTTTCGGTAGCCATCAAAGGATTTGGGCAAAGTTATCCATCATCGCGTCCCTCTGTCACTCGAGGGCTTCCTCGAGAAACATTTTGAAAGAATCTGTTGCCCCCTCGTCTTTCTTTTCTTCCGCCATGGGAGGTTGTTAGATTTTACGAGGTTGATCTTGCAACAGTTCAACTAGATCAAGCCTTAACTCCTTGTACCCTAACCTCATTGGGGACATGCAAAGAAAAACAGAGAAAGAGTAGACCACTCTGATACCACTGATCCGAACTTAAAAAGGAACGCAACAACTTCCAGATAGAATCATAAATACAGAGATGCAGTAGAAAAACACTTCATTTCATTAATAGAAAAATATTGAACTATTCTTACAAACAGAATGGAAATAAGATAGCTCAGGCAATGGTAGCTTATCTCTTAGAAGAGATGTGGTGGCTACATGCCTCTGAACTGTGTTATAATGAGGCTCAAAGGCCTATTTATTATTGAGAAACAATGGAAACCCCTAAACATCCAAAAACCTAACCCTAGGAGATGAAGCACCAAAATAGTGGACCCCATTTGGGTAAATTGGTACATCAACTTCCCAGGGTCGTAACTTTGGCATACGATCTCCATTTGGCTATCATAATACCTTGTTTCAAAGATCTCGAAGAAAAAGCCAGAAACAAATTAGCAAGTTGTTATGAGACATTTTCGGTCTCTCCGTTTTCCCTAAAAACGTTATTTAGGGACTCCAAACGACTCCGGAAGTTCAGGACCCGAAAAAATGCCAAAAATATTAAATTGTGCTACAATTAAGGAAACCAAAAAACCGAAAGAGACGGCCTGGGGGTCTAAGTGGAATAGATGGGTTGCCACCAATATCCACTGGATCAAGGTATTTATGACTCAACGAGTCCTTCAAACAAATCTTCAGTTTGTATAGAGTCAGACACATTCATAAATTCAACACTCTTCCCCTATTTACCACATACTTCTGTCAACACTTTCCATGTTACTTCTAGCTCAATTTGAAAGTTATGAATCCAAATAATCTTTATGAACCATAACAATAGTGTTTAAATGAATGAAATGGAATGAATGTGAGCCTTAAGTGAAAGTAGAATTCAAAAGAAGTGAAAAATAACAAATGAGATCCCTGCAGCATGATTGCACAAGTAAACAACCATGTAAATTCGAAAAACTAGAAGCAAATCATAGTTGAATCCATTTAATGTATTAATAAAGAGGCTTAAAACAAAACCATAATCATTGATACATTACAACCTTCTTTTTAAATCTCTGGCATACAATGGCAAATGGAGTCTGTAAAGTCCTAGATGAATATAGTTGATGGCTAGAAGCTCTTAGAATCTGTGTCAAATTGTCTCACCTCAGGAATACTAACCTACAACATTGTTTTATAGAAGCAACATAATGGGAAGAGAATAAAAGTGCACCTAGGAGAGAGATAGTAGAGGGATGAAATCAAAGTGAAACACTTTGCATGTAAGAAAAATCCACTAGTAACTCGACCCAGACAAGAATAGATCGTAACCTCCCTCACACACATGGCACTTGTTGAATATAACCCAAAAATTGTTGTACCTTCTGAATATAACCTTCCTTAATTTGACAACTTATTTGGCATTCTACCTCTAAGATGTCAACTGCTAACTGATCATTATGTCCAAATATGTTATAAAAAAGCCACATACCAGTCCCAACTCATATAAAATTTTGGTGAGGTGAAGAACAAATTTAGGACAACCTTATTGAAAAATTTCAGAAGTAGCTTTATAAGTAGTTTTCAAATTATTTCCTAGTCATAAGGGGGTGATTGTTGCTTCTTGAGCATTAAGTAGCACCCTGTAGGTTTTCTTCTGTTAATATGAAATGATCCACCGACAACAGGTCAAATTATCTTGATAACAATCTCCTTGTGGATACATGTTACTCAAGATGAGAATAGGAAGTTAGGTCACAACTTGACCGTTATGTATGCACAATGATAAGAAATAGTGAATTCAAATCAGATAAGCCCTCAATAAAGTGAAACATAGGGATCCTAATAACATATTAAACATAGAAAATTGTTCTTTGTGAGATCTACATGAGAGAATAGTTTACAATATAAGCTAGAGAGAAATGGCACCTCAAGGCTTCATAATTGCAAGCCACATCGGTCCACAGAAAATCATGTCAATTTCGTTTTCAATCAACAGTGAAACAATTCCACTTGCAGAAATATATAAGTTCAATTCCGATTGAGGAGATGTATACCCCAATTGGGGCATCCTGCCAAAGTAAATAGGAAGTTAATGGTGATTCATTTCCACTTCCGGAAACACTTATATTCAACTCATGTTGAGATGCTCTTTAAGTTAGTGAGAAAAATTCCAAAGTCCATGGAAAGTGAATGCCTAACCAAATATTCTGGTATGGTATTTTGGTGTTAAGAATCTTAACAAGTATGCTAACCTAGGCTATCTGCATACAACCTCCATCTGATTCTAGAGTCTAGAATAAGATAAGAAAAAAAATCCTTCAGAAATCAAAGGTTCTAAAATTAGGTCTAGATGAAAGAGAATTTAGTCTCGCAAAGGGTGGGCTGCTATTAGGTCCCTATAATACTAGTGATTACCCCATTACTATTGTAGTTGTATCCCTTATTAATATTGTTGTGCCCCTATTGTCCCCATATTGTTATTACTGTGCCCCATAGAATCCCTCTATTGTTATTTTTGTGGCTTTATATTATTACTGTTAGGTCGGTTGGGTTATATTGTGACTCCTTAGACTCCTATATATAGAAAGGAGGTTTCGTCATTTGAATCATCGAATAATTGTTCATTTATGTAATGTAAAGGAGGTTTCCCCCTCGAAGAGGCTGAATTCTAAGGCATTGATCTATCCATTCTATCTTTTTTTGAGCTGGTTTCATCACATTTGGTATCAGAGCTTTGGATTCTAGGGTTTTGCTGCTCCTAATAGGTGATCGTGGAATTTTCGCTATAACTTTTTTTCTGCGACGTTTCAGAAGCTAAAAAAAAAACCATTTGAGATGAAATTGCACTGAACCTCGGTTCCAAATTTCAGAGCTTTTCGCGCTATATTTGCTGATATATGATCTGAGGAAGTTGGTCTTTTTGCAGACTCCTGAATTACATTCCAAACAGGCGACCTGGGGAAAATCGTCATAACTTTCTCTCCGAGCATCGGATTGAAATTTCATAAGAAGGTACCAAAAGAGGACGGACTGTAGTTTCTTGTATATATTTTTTAGAGAAAAAGGTCGAAATAGTGACTCATGGAACATCGTACAAATTTGCACTACTAAACTAGTCTATAATGAAGTCACTGTGGGAGATTTGGCATAACTCTTCCTTGGAGAATCCAATTTGGATCAGACTGGTAGCATTGGAAAGAGGACATAGAGGACTACTGTAGGTCACAATTTTAGAATTGGATGATCCGAAATTACAGAGATACATCAGAGGCAATATCGAGCTCCTACAAAGTGAAAAAAGGTGTGTAGATTTTTTTAAAATTTTTTCTTAAGCTTGGTTTGAAAAATTATTTTGAAGAATTCAAAGGGAATAGTAGAGCATTATTATCTATAACTGATGCCCCAAGGAAATAAAATTCAAACACCTAGTAAGCAACCTAAAAGCCCTAGCATGACTCATGAAGAAGAGGAAGAAATGCTACATGATATATTAAAATTACACGACCAAGTGCAACAAATGTCACTCTCACAAAAGCTAACAGAAGCTAAGACAAATGGCGTGGAATCTAAGATAAAGGGTGTGGAAGCTAAGATTAATGGAATGGAAGCTAAGATGGATGATTTGAAGATATATTTGAAGATAAGCATGGAAGATTTGAAGACAGATTTGACAAAGTTTTTACAAGAAATGCTTACTAATGGTGAAAGGGTAGTAAAGGAAACTCATGATGAGAACAAAAGAAATGTTAATCACGATTTCATAGACTCTAATGTTGGACCAAAGACCCACCATATTCCAAAAATTGATATGAGGAAGTTTGATGGCAAGGATCCCACAACATGGATATTACAAATGGAGCAATTTTTCGATCTCAATAATGTGCAAAACACACAAAAGGTACGTATTGCAACTTTATATTTGGAACCAAATCAGTTTGTATGGTATCAATGGCTTTGATCTCGTAAACAAATTATCACTTGGGCAATTTTTACGGAAGAATTGACAGCACATTATGAGGATACAAAAAGAAACACTTTTTTTAGCCAATTGATAAGTCTCAAACAAAAGGGTTCAATAATGGAACACATTGAGGAGTTCCAAAAATTGAACATAAGGGTAAAAAATATTCCAGAGGAGCATAGGATTGATGTGTTCATAGGGACTTTAAAGGATAATATCCAACATGATGTTCTCCTTTGGGAACTTGATTCATTAGAGAAGGCATTCAGGTTAGCAAGAAAAATAGAAAGAAAAATTATGGCAACCAGGAAGCATACCACTCACAACTATAAAGACGGAAGTGATGTTGCCCCTAGTCTTCCACAACCTATAAGGTTGACACCACAACAATTGGAAGAAAAAATAGCAAAAGGGCTTTATTACAGTTGTGATAGCAAATACACTAAAGGTCATAATTGTGCTGAGAAGAAATTATTCTACATCGATTGTGAAGAGGAAGAAGAAAAGGAGAAAGAAAGGTCAAAAGAAGAGGATATACTCCAGGAGAAAAGCCTAGATAAAGAAGAAATGAATTCGACCATATCTTGTAATGCATTGGCTGGAATTACCACTCCTCAAACCATCAAGATAGAAGGACAAATCAAGAAGAAAAAGGTAATAGTGTTGATTCAGGAAGTACCCACAATTTTATTCATTGTAAGATAGCAAAAGAATTGAATTGCTTCCTATATCCAACACCAGAGTGTCAAGTGATGGTTGCAAATGGAGGAACGATAAATTGCTCTGGGAAGTGCCATAATATCAAGCTATCCATGGGAGAATATGTATTGAATATCCCAATTCTTTCCATTCCAATGGGAGGTGTTGATGTTGTACTAGGAGTCCAATGGCTACAATCCTTGGGTACAATAGCTTTTAATTTTCAATAACTTTTCATGAAATTTTTTGTGGAAGGAAAGGAATTTGAATTAAGGGGTATTGCAGGGAAACCAGGAAAAATAATCAACTCTAACGGTATGAAAAAACTTCTAAAAAAGGAATAAAGAGGTGTAATTGCACAATTATGTTTGCTAGATGTTTCCACATTGGAATCATCTATTTCTCCAGATCTCCAAAAAGTCTTGGACAATCATTCCAAGGTATTTGAGACTCCCAAAGGTCTCCCACCTATTCTGAGCACACCATCGATCTTCTCAACTATAGACTTCCTTACAACAATTTATAGTCAATTAAATCCTACTTCAAGAACTTGTTTGCACTCTCGTATACTTGAATAGTCTCATGTTTCTTTGTCATCTACAATAATAAAAGTTATAATCATTTTTTTAATTGTGATATTCATTGAGGAGCTAGAATTTATGAGCTTGGAGGCCAACAACGTGATCATTGAAATATAAAAAGGTGTCCTCATTATCTAGTTGAGTATTGGATTGGCTTTCTCCAACCAAATGATCATTTCCTTCTATCTTCCATTCTCTGTCCACAACTGAGGTACAATATATTGCAAGGCAATAACTATGTGTGAAGTTAACAATGGAACCACTCCAATTTCTTCGAAATCAATTCAAATGTATCTGTATTTAATTAGGATTTAAAAAATAATAAGTCTCTTGTTGGAACAAGTTGATCAATATTTGATTAATTTAAAAAATACAATCTCCAAGATAGATAAACTCAAGATACATCAACTCAATATTTGACTAAGTTAATTGATACAACTAGTTGAACCTTGATTGACAACTAAAATGGATCAACGAGAATATAAGATCCTCAAATGTCTAAGAAACCAAAGGTTTTGGATAACCCTACACATATATCATTTCCATTTGAATTAACAACTTCCAAATCTAGCATACAATTAGCAACCAAATGTTGAGTTGACTCAATGAAGCCATCCTTGAGCATTTTCTCTTTTTGCAGCTTAGTCATGTGATATCTACCTACAACAAAGCAGATAATAGTCTATGCAGATGTTCTTTGTTAATGAACTCCAATAATATGTAACACTTTTTCTAGGTTGTCTTAGCTCATGAATAGTTGGAACAACTATATCCTTCTCACTCTTCCCAAGTAGACTTCCCATGCATTCCATCTTATTCAATAGTCACAACCCAATAATGTACCATATTTCTCAAACATAGGAGAATTCATATCAGTATCAATTAATAAGGAATCAGGAGGGACCATGCCATCATTATTCTTACTATCAACAAGGCTACAAGAAACACCATTATATGCATCATCGTCAATAGAAGTAGTCTAAAAGGGGTTTTTGAGCACACCATCAATCTTCTCAACTATAGAATTCCTTACAACAATTTGCATTCAATTAACTTCTACTTCAAGACCTTGTTTGCAATCTTGTAAATTTGAATAGTCTCATATTTCTTTGTCATCTACAACAATAAAAGTTATCATTTTTCAAATTGTGAAATGCATCAAGGAGATGGAATTTATCTGCTTCGAGGCTAGAAACATGATCACCAAAATATAAAAAGGTGTCCTCATTATCTAGTTGAGTATTGGATTGGATTTCTCCAACCTAATGATCCATTCCTTCTATCCTCCATTCTTTGTCCACAATTGAGCTACATTATTGTTATAGGCCATTTTTTCACATCTGATCAGTGAGCCTCCTAATGGGATCAATCAACATCCTATTCCCCCTTGTCACCATCTTGCACAAATCCCTGATCATGTACCCTTCATTTCCCATAATTTCAACCCTAAATTGCTTCATATGAGCCAGTTTGAGGAGCAATGCTCCCTGTAAAGCTACTGGGGTGCGATCACCTACATGTTGCTCCATTGTGGCCTATGTTGGTCACTAACACATTGCTCTTCTTTGTACCTACGTTGGTTCTAGAAATCCAGGAGAATGATCAGGATTCCCGAAGCTTCCCCTTCTAGGAGTTTCCAAAATTTGTTTCAACTACTTACATTGGATAAAACATTCATATCCTATCCTTCCCTAGTTTGGAGTTTTCACCACTTATCCTTTGATCTTATCCCTCCATCGAAGGTGGACCCCTTACCCTAGATTGGTAATTAGATAAGAACTACCAACTTACCCTACTTCTCTATATATTCCCAATTTGCTATGTGGTTGGGAGTGGGATTTTGGAGAGTGATTATGCCCTTATGCTATTGTAGTGAGTGGTCATCATCTCATGCATTTAGGGTGATTTGAGGTGCATATTGTGACAAGGAAAGGACAAGTCAACAACTTGGAGGAGCTCTTCTACAAGATCAATTGCTACTTATGGTTGTAATCTACTTCCATCTATATTAATGCAAATAATTCATTGTTTTCTATATGTGATGTTGTTATTTCACTTATTTCAATACCATGTTTATATATTGAATGAAGTACTTAGATGATACTCCATAGATCTCGTAGTTTATTGGCTTGTATTATCTAAATATGCAAGTTTTAATTTTTGCATTCAGAGCTAGAGTTGGAGCTTCCAAGCTAAAGAAGGAGCGAAGTGTGCGAAGGATTCTAGGTAGGCCTAACTCCATCATCTATTTACTTTAAGGAAAATCATTGAGTTCCTTGTCTCTCTGTTGTTCTAAGTTAGCCACCGACCTAGGGGATATACTTATGTCTACAATCGTAAATCCCATATAACAAATTGGCGACTCTGCTAGGGAATGAAGTATTCCTTTGGTGTTTTCCTTGTCCATTGTGTTCTATTACCTCCTTGACAGAACTTTGTTGTATCATCCAACCAAGAACGAACCTAGGAAGTGATTTCATCAAACCATTTTTGCAATTTTTGTGTCATAATTCTCTTTCCCAGGCCCAACACACCCCCTGTGCCTTTGATAGAGCTTTGCACCTCACCTTGGCCCACTCTACACCAACGTTGCAACACACTGGTGCCTCTTCTGCAGCAGTGTTGGCCCCTTTTTTGCATGAATTTTTCCTTGGTTCTTGATCCTTTCTTTGGTCATCCTACTTCCAGCTGAACTTAACCGAGTCTTCAGTGTCTTGCGGTCTCTCTAAAGCCTCTGTTTGGTTTGCATTTGTGTTGTTTGCCTTTGGTAAGAATTGGTTTTTATTTTTATTTGTTCTTATCACTTGGTTGCTTGCAAACTGTTTTCGTTTGATTGTTGATCGCTTATATGAATTGTTGTTCTAGTCGTCATTCTGAAAAGTGTAGTTGAATCAATAATTGAACATTTTCATCTTAGTTTTCTTCATTTCAAAAATTAAGTGTGGTGAAAAGAAATATTTTTCACCGGTATTTAGTGTTTTACATGTGAATTAGCATAGGAATAGTTGCATCGGAAAGGAAATTTCATTTTGAAATTTGTTTTCTACTTATTGTGTGTTGCATCTTGATTGTTCCTTCCCTTCCTTAGCAAGATTTTCATTGAAAGAGAAAGAATTTATATTTTCTCATGCTAGATTTGCATTTTAGGATATTTAGGTGACATTCGTGGTGAGCCCAAAAACTGAAACATAATCAAAGATAAGCATTAAAATTCATTGAATCAACCTAAGGAGAATTTGCAACATTAACACAAACATTTAGTGGTCGAGGCTAAAGACTTGTTCTGGCATTGTTGAACATAGGAGCTGTCGTTGTTTTCTAGCGTTGCATATCGGGGGTGAAATCTCATTCCACATATGTTAGTGTATAAGATTGTACTCCACGTACATTTGGGTATATTGGTGGCACTCCACGCATGTAAAGTATATGGGAACACTCTCATTGAATGGTTACGCATTAAACAACACTGCTACAGACTTCACTCCCACGTATTGTCGCATATCTTTTGGGAGTACCCAATAGGTTTCTATCCATCCATAGGTAATCGAGTGTACTGCCTTGTCGTGATACACCAAACACATAATTTAGGGAGATTGGCTATCTTGGTTCAACAAGATGTATATTGCAGTTCACGGTTGCTTGGTAATCCTTTATGCCTAGATTATCCTATTTTTGATTTATTTCTTTGTGTTAACAAAATTTATTGCTCAATGTGGAAGAAAAAAATCCCCATCCCCGTCATTCACGTAGAATGAAAAATAAGCCTCCACTTCCTCTAGAGGCTACTCCTAAACATAATTCAAGGCATAGGCAAATGCAATCTACCGAATCAGGAACATCGGGAACTAATTCTAGCCCTCCTCCCGATATTTATCAATCATAATCATCTGTCCCTTTGAGTTTAAATCCCAAGATTACATCTATTCATGTTGGTGGCATTGACATAATTGAAACATAAGTGCCTGAAACTTTGTTACCTGAGGTCATTGAATTTGATCTCCCTGAGTTAGAAAATTTGTGTCCTAAGGTTATTTCACTCGAGGAGCCTGAGCCATATTTACCTAATTCTTTGGGACCTTCCTCCTCTCTTCCTTTTTCTCAGGCAGAACCAATTTATCTTGGACTTGACAACGGACCTCTTCCATATAGACTTATGACTATTAAAGAGATCCCTCAGCAAGAGCCTCGTCCTTCTACTCCCGTTCATTGGGAAGGACTTTATTATTATCAAACTGATCCAATTCCCTCTCCTTAACCTAAGACATAATCTCCTTTACTTGATTCTTTGGGCCTACCTATGGATCTCTCACGACAATCTTCATTGGGATTGTTAACCATGACTGGAACTGATTCAAAGTCCCAGCATGTGTCCACCACTATGGTTGATACATAAAGAATCACATCCTCATTTATGTTTGTAACATAAACATAAGCTCATTTATATGGTGGCCTGTCCATCCCGCCCAACTATCAGTCATTATTTGGTACCTTGTTTGGTGTGGCTTCCAGTCCTTGGACCTCTCCCATGTCATCCAATTTGAGAATAACATCTGGTACTTCTATTATGAATGCCACACATTCTTCTCCTCTCCCTTCATTAACACCTACAATAGAGCAGTAGGCTAGCCCTTCTATTAGTGGGAAAATCTACCCTCAACAACCCAACCCTCCTTATGTTGGGTACCCTCCATTTGGATCACAATTTCCTCCATCATCCCCTCCTCCCATGGTAGGGGGGAAACCTGTTGTTGGTATAAATCCATATGGTAATCCGCCTTGTTATATTCATCTTGATCCTGGAATGGCTTCCAGTGTTTGGAAACCTACTTTACCCGTTCAACTTGGTTCATATGGGATTGATTGTTCAATCCTCAAATTGTATTGCCTTCATCACAAATTCCTACCTATCCCTCAGTAACTCAACAAGCTCAGATACATGTGAGGCAAACTTTACAACCTATTCCAATGGTGTCTATTTATGCCTAGACCTCGATTTTTCAGATTGTACACGGTCCCTCACCTTCTCAATCACTTGTGCAAGGTACTCCTCAAGTTTCGATAGGTCAAATTCTTCAAAATTTGGCACAATGTTAGTCGAACCCATACCAAGGGGAAATGCAAACCCCTATCGGGCAAAAATATGGATCACATCAAGTGCCTTTTCAAGGCTAGAAAATCCAAACCCAACCATTCTAGCAACTTTATCGCCATCCTGGGGCTAGGAAACAAACTCACTTGTATGCTGGTTATCAGAACCCTCCATATTCTGACAATCAAGTTCCTTATTATCAGAACCCTCCTTGACCAGATTATCCATTCTTATCCTGGTCATCCACCTCTGGAAATTAATCGACATTTGTATTTTGTGGCTACTCTTGAATTACTGGATTTAACTTGGCTTAGTAATGAACCCATTTCTCATTTGCCATGGTGGCTGATTATTCACACTAAGATACCTTCTGATATCCCAAAATTCAATGGGAATCCAAGAGAAGACCTGTCAACGCATGTTATGACATATCATATATGGTGTTTATCCATTTCACTTAATGATGATTTCATTTGACTCCATCTTTTCCAATGAATGCTTAAGGGTACCACAACTAAATTGTATATTGAGTTACCTAGAGCGTTGTTTCACGTCTTCAATACTTTAGCCACTACCTTCCACACACATTTTCGGTTTCCCATCAGATACAAAACTGGAACAAAACTATTGACTAACTTTAAAGAATCAGACTCTACTCACATTTTAGATCACATTCATGAGTGGAGGTGCCATCGCCAGTTAGTCAAGAGTTATGTTCCCAATCAGTTGTTAGCGGAATGGTTTGTCAAGTCTATGTTAGCTCCCATAACAGGAGATGTGGCCAAAGGTGGAATCGTGACAGAAGAGAAAGTTATTTCTCATGCTTAGTATTTAGATCTGGGTTATACCTAATCGGGCATGCTTTATGATAAGATACCAAATTCTCCTAGACCCTCGAATATTGTTCCTCCTCCACTTGGTAAAGAATCTCATGTTGTCGATGGAATTATAGGTTTTGCAAGTTTTCAGTCGATGAGTAAACCATCTGTTGGGCATGGAATCCCCCCAAGGCTTGTTTTGGGGCTCAAAGCCCGAGTTTTGACCCAATATTGTTGTAAAGTCTCTGCGAATTGTGCGCGTGGAGCACGAAATGTATGATAGAGTCACAGGGTTTTCCACCCTAGTCTTGTAATGTAATGTTGGCCTACCCATGGTTCACGGACCATGGGATTGTATAAATAGAGCAAGGCTCTAAGTGTAAAAGAGAGGTAATTAAGGAAGTAGAAGTGAAGAGCAAGAGTCTAAGTGTCTAAGTGTGTCTTAGGTCGTAGAGTAGGAGAAGGCTCTGCAGCTGAGTGCGCAGAGGCCTAGTTGTCCACAGCTAAGTGCGCGGACCCCTACAACTGAGTGTGCAAGGTGGAGTCGAGTTTGTAACCAAAGAAGAGATTAATAAAGAAAGATTTTGTTGCCAATTTGTGTATATGTTCTTGGATTAATGCATGGTTAGTGTAAAACACAAATATATTGTTTATTTACTGTGCGTACATGTACGAATGGTTTATATTGCTAAGTTAATCAACAAACAGTGGGATACTAGTAAGGAGTTGGGTAATAACAGCGTTCGGCTCCTGAGTAGTGTTGTGCAAAGATAACATCCCAGGATGTGAGGAATGGGTAAGTGTGCGGAGCGACGGGCGCGTAGGGTCGAACCGCGGACCACTTGAACTCATCAGACATCTCTAGGGTGCGGAAACCTGGTTCTAGCACCCTCTAATACTACTTCGAGTGAGACATCAGTTTGCGCTCCACGGACTGTTGCAAAAAGGGCCAATAGTACTGGGATTTGTTTGGCTAAATCACCTCTGAACCTGTGTCAGGCCCCGACAAGCCAACAAATGGTTCCATTGCCAGGACCAGGATTTGCATAAGATATGTCTAATGTCGTGTCACTGGAATCCGAAAAAGAAAGAAATTGAAGAGTGGCTGGATAGAAATATTCACGAGTTCGTAGCACCGGAAAACTGGAATCCACAAGTATCGAAGGAACAGTGGTTAGAGTGATACTTTTATATGGAAATCCATGAAATTTTCTTTGCATCCTTCCCCTCTGTGTTGTACGAGTGGATCGCGAAGCTAGCAGACAGTCAAGGAAGGTGTGGGCTCGACAAACCTATTGTGTGGACCCTAGAGTTGGTGCACAGACTAGAAGCATCAGAAGATAGGATCGCGCGCGCTGTGGACCATTTGGTCAATCAAATTATAGGATGGTTTATCACCGAGTTCGTGGTAGATACTTTAGTCAGCTACAGCGAGGCGAAACGACGCTTCCTCAAAGGACCGCGAGGTAAGTACGTTAAATCTTTGAACACTTGGATTAAGATGCTACTGTGTGAAAAGCAGGTTATGAAAATAAATTGATAATTAAGGCTATGCGAAGTGGGAGGATATATAGAAACGAAGGTAGTGCAGAGATAGAAACTAGCCCCTTGATTTCGCCTCGGCGAGAAAGTGAGGAAGAGCTCGCGAAAGTTTCACTAAGAAGTGCGATCAGTCTGATAAGGCAGCGAATTCCGCACATACCACCTCCACCTACACCACCACCAGTTTCACCATCTTCACCCCCATCTCCGCCCACACCACCTCCACCACCACCACAGTTCAATATGGTGAGCGCAATAAAGTTTCCGGTGTTCAAAGGAGTAGGGAACGAAGACCTGGACCAATTTTGGTTCGTGGTAAAGGTTGTATGGGAAGCACAAGGAGTCACAGATGACAACATAAAGAAGGCAACACTGGTAAGCACGTTGTAGGATCATGCACTAACGTGGTACATTAAGCATTCTAATGACAATCCAAACATGGGGATTGCGGATATCCAAGATGCGCTAAACAGGGAATTTAGCAGGCCAAAATCGGAGACATAGTCGATTATTGGGTTTAAGGAAATCATGATGCTTCCAGGTGAGACACCCTGGGAGCTAGATCAGAGACTGAAGGGTATGATTCACGAAGCCAACATGACCTTGACAGATGGGTAGCACCGCGCATGGTTTGTAGCGTCACTAACATCACATCTAAGGACGATGCTGTCACAGCAGAAGCTATCCACTTAGGCTGAAGCTTTGGAGATTGCAATGAGACTGCACGAGACTCCAATACAAGATCCCAGTCTGGGAGTCCAAAAGATCCACATGTAGTTGAAAACCTTATGTCTGGAGATGCAAAGTTTGAAACATGATAGGACAACTCACCCAGAGGCGTGAGAGGAGGTATGGTGCAGAAAGTGCAAAGGCCAGGGACATGACAAGGACCATTGTCTAGTCTTCACGAATTACTTGGCGGGAGGAGGACCAAGGCCATTGAGACCAGAAGCACAAGCAGGACCGAGCGCGGCACCTACACTATGGTGCACGATTTGTCAGATAGGAGGGAAGCATGCTATAGATAACTGCCATCTATTACAGAAGTATACGCAGACGTCCCAACAATTGTTCTGTAATTTTTGCAGATCAGTAGGCCATGATGAGCGCACCTGTAGAAGTTATGAACTAATGATGGATCGAACCCCCACCTACAGAGTTCAGGCCAAAACAAGAGCCCTCGATCAAAATGTAGGGATGGCACGCACCGGATTTTAGGGGCACAGACATGGTCGAGGTGGAATGGCACCAGGAGGGGGTCGTGGACAGCTTATTTGTTATAATTGCAGAGGGCTAGGGCATTATGCCTGCAATTGTAGAAATCTGACGAGAACATCATGTTTATATTGTACCCAGTTTGATCATGAGACAAAGGACTGCCCCACGCTGATAGTGAGGTTGCGCGATAAAGGAACACTCCAACCTCCACCAAATCAGAACCTACAAATGATGAGGTCTGAGCCACGTGAAGAGGACCCAAATGTAAACATCGTGCTCCGAAGCGGTATCACAACAGGAGATGACAAGGGAAAGCAGCCCAAAGAAAGTTCCTGGGTTCGCAAGGCTCCAACAAAGGAACCCGAGTTCGCTTTGGAGCGTGTGAAGGAGACATTTAGTGAAGCTAAGAAGAGCTTCATGGAGGCCTCTAGTTCAGGTAGTAAAGACAAACTAGAACCGGAGATGGACCCATCAATGCTCACTACAATTCTGGAGACATGCATGAAGTTGTGGCATGACAACAAAGATGTGAAGGGATTGCAAGAACTCATCACTAGGTGCGTTGGGTCAAGAGAACCACGCGTATTCCGGAAGCTCTGGAAGCACACAATGTGAACATGAAGGGAGATGAGATTGACTACGCAAATTGGGGAATATGAAATGGATCAAGTGATTCTAGATCTAGGATCGGATGCGAACGTCCTGCCAAAGCAGACATGGGAGCGCATGGGCAGGCATGCATTGCAATGGTCTCCTATTCAGTTGCAAATGGCGAACCAGCAAAAGATCCTACTGATGGGAAGATTGCAAGGAATAATAGTAGATATCGAAGCAATAGAGATTGTCGCTGATAGTGATCCCTATCTCGTGCTACTAGGAACAGATTGGGCCACTGACATGAATGGAGTGATAAATCTAAAGAAGCGCAAGATGATTTTTGAGAAAAAGTCACTACGCGTAGTGGTACCTATTATGTTCCTTTACCAATAGGTGTCATAATATATGAATAGATGAGATTAAATATGTAATATGTACATACCATTTCTTTTTGCAAATGTTTTCCATACTTGTAAAAAATAAAAATAAAAATAAAAATAAAATGTAAAGAGGGTATGCCCTAAAAGAAAAATCAAAGGACAAAAAAAATGAAAAAGGTCAAAAAAATATGAAAAATGAACCCCAAAGAAAAAGAAAAAGAAAAAGAGAAAGACCAGGAAAGTGTGCAAATCCAAATGCCACTGCTATTTTAATTTTTGTACAACAATGATTGTGTGAAAAGTGTTGTTATGCCCCAATCCAAGGTAACCAAATAGTTTAATCTTGGTTATTCCATGTTTTCAATTTCATGCTTAGAGATAGAGAATAAAATCTGACCAAACTGTTTAATCTTGGCAGATAAGTAGATAGGTAGAGTAAATAAAAAAGGAGCTCAACAGTTTAATCTGAGCCCTTGGATGTAATAAGGATAGATTTAGATAGATTTCTATTGTAAAAGAAAAGAAAGGTTTGATAAGGGTTTGCCAGTTTAAGTGCACCCTAATAAAGAGTAGAAAAAATGGTAGGATGAGTAGATGGGTAAGTAGTTGGATGGTTGCAGAATTATGGTGATTTATCTTGTCATTTACTTTCATCATCAAATTGCTTAAAGTGTGGATGACAATGGAATAGTTACAAAGTCAAGTGATTAATTTCCCCTCATTCATTTTACTTTTTCACTAATTTCCCACAAGCAAAAATCAAAGTGCCTAAAACTTTAAGTTAAAGGGGCTCAGAGCATTTCTCTGACTTCTGGAGGGACCGGACCCTCGGCCCAATAACTTATAAGGGTTAAGTACTTCAACCCCTTTACAAACATTTACTCCCTCCATAAACATTCATCTCACCTAAAAATCCCTTTTCCTAAGGTAAAATTACCATTTACTTAGGAAAAGTAATAAACCTTACCTAAAACCCCTTGTTTACATAAAAACCCATAAAAGAGCATTAAGCCTAAGTTATGATGTGTAAATTCAAATGCATGAACTAATGTGTCAAGACATTATACTTAGTGCGATTTGTTCTCATTTCCATTTCATATTAACTTTAACTTTTATTATATTTAACTCCCGAGAAACAAAACCATTTTCCTGTATAGTTAATTAAAATCCCATATGTTAAATATCCTGCCCCGATGGTTTGAAAAATAAACCATAATAATAAATAATTAAATGGATTAATTAGTCGAGTTGCGACTAATTAAGAGCCATAACCCTTCGCCTTACAAAAAGGGATTAATTGATCAAACCGTGATTAATTAATAACCCTTCCTCCAATCACATTGCCCTCAATGTCATTAAGCCACCCTAACTCGTAATTAAAATCCTGTCGGGCCCCTCCATTAACACCCCGATCAAGTCACGCTCCCAATCACCGCACGATCTGACCCCTTCAGACCTAATGGTTGTCACTCATATCGAGCGGCCTCTGATGCCGACCTTTACCCACCCAATGTGAGCAGTTTTACTATTCACTCCGCTGCTACGTGTCGCCCGATGAATGGCATTGGGCCGACCTCTCCCAATACCACCAAGTCTCAAAAAGTGGTGCGATAGATTCCGCTTACTGCCTCCATTTGCCACCTCCACTACACGACAAAACGCCACCTTCATCAGTTGGCGCTTGCTGTCATTTTCCATTATACCTACCAAAATCATTGACTTTGCAGATAAACCAAAAATACTCATTTTTTTTTTTTACCAAGAAAAGAACCTTTTGTTCTCCATGCAAGCACAGAGTACGTTCGAGTTGTCAACCTGCTACCAACCGTCAACCTTCCACAGCCACTGAACTCTAGACCACTGTGCAGACCTGTGCGCTTCCTGCAAATAGTGCACAACCACCATTTTATCATTCAAACAACCGAAACCAGGTATTTATCCTATTTCCGACTGAGAAACCCTGTTTTCGTGCCAAACCTGAGCTAAATTGCTTTAAACTTAAGTAATTTAGTAAGATAAGCTGTCTGATAGTCCTGAAACACTCTGAAATAGACCAATTGTGTTTAATTTCCCTGAAATTCTTTGCCCCCGTCTTTGAATCCACAAGAACCAAAGATGGAAGCCCCAATTACTTTGAATGTCATGCCAATTAGTACTCCCCATAGAGATTTAGACCATCTTCCCCTAGCTCACAAATATTTTCAGATTAAAGACCTCACCTTTGAAGAATCCCCTCTAAATTTGCATTGCACACACCAAGATAACTACTTGAACCATGCAGATAAGATAGGCCTCTGGGAATCAAACCTGCCAAAATATCAATTCCCCAGTGTTCATGTCTTCCTAGAAATTGTTCACTACTGTCATGAAAACTATGACCCTATCATGAGAGCTATAATGTCCCTAGATCAGAAAATCCTATTTACTATCACTGCAGAATCCATAAATGAGATGTTACAGTTACAACCTGGTGAAAATCTTACCCCCCTTACTATTGCTGACTTGCTTGACAGATTTTCCAAGCTATCTAGTTCTAGAAGTACTCAAATCCTCCAGAATTTCATTATTGAAGAAAAATACATGCCAAAGGACCCCCCTCCTTACATGTCATCCTACTTTTCTGATCTAGGCAAAGATATCACATCAATGATATCATGCATTTTAGGTTTTACCACTAGTGAATATGTAGATGATATCATTTTTGCCTACATGTCTATTTTTACCCCTGGCCAGCCTCCTGCAGTCAAATTTGATTATGCAAAATTCATCTCAGATAAGATGCATGATCAATTTATGAGATTGGAAAATGAAAGGGTGTTCAAATATTCATCAGTTCTGTACCATTTATTTCTTTACTATCAGACTGATAAGTTTCCCTTCTCTGTCCAAAAACTTGATACCAAAGGTAATCCTAGATCTGTCGTCTTCTGGACCCCTCTGTTCCACATGTCTAATTCTCCCTACCCATATACATATTTCATTGATCTATTTGTACACCCAGTGGCTACCATGTTGCTAGGAAGCCCTCCTCCTAGAATCAATGCAGACATTAGGAGGATCCTGTAGTTGTCAAAGCAGTACAAAGTAGGGGATTGGTACTTGTACCAAAACCATACAGAGATCAGAATCTATGGATGTGAGTTGCCACCTTACAAAATGCCAAAGTACCTCCCCATGAGATTATTTGCTCTGGAGTACTATAGGAAAATGATAAATTTTGATGAGGTGCATTTTGTTAAGGCCAAGAAGAAGGCCCAACTAAGAATAAAAGATCATCTTGGACCATTCATTTGTAACAGTAGAGAGGCAGGAAAGGAGGCAGATCAAATCCTCCAAAGATTGAAATTAAAACAGAGTTTCATATGGACCTATGATCCCCACAGCTTCATTTGTGATAGGAGGCAGAAAAATAAGCTATCTCCTTACATCCACCATAGGATCCCAGAAATTGAACAGTATGCCAATCAATCTGAATGGAGGGAAAACACATTAGTAGATCAAGATAGTACACAGGTTGCAGTTGACAATGTATTGATGGATTTAGATAGGAGGCTTGATGAAGATTTATTTGTATAGGTGCTTGGAGAAACTCCATCTCAAAGGCAGTCGCAGGAACACAATGGACAGACTTCGGGGCAAGTAGGGCCATCAGGCCAACCAGAATCATCAGAACAAGCAGAGCCATCAAAACAACAGGAGCTTTCAGAACAACAGGAAGAATCTGAACAACCAGAAATCTCAGAGGAGCTTGCTCAGCCTGAACAAATCATGAGCAATCCTCCTGTTTTGCAGACTCCTCTTAATGAGGAAAGAAACCTTAAAAGAGACAGAGAGGAGGTCACTCCTTCCAATAGGCCTATTGATCAAACTTTTGCTAAAAGTCAAAGGTTAAACCCATATGCAGAACAAGAGTACACTGAGGAAACAACATGAAACACAGTGGCAGAAAGGACAGAAAGTGGGCACACTATCCCTTCAGGAGGTTCACCATCTACCTCATAGTTCCAGGTATTAGAAAGGCAACAGAGCACAGAGGTATCTTCCTTCAGGGCTCCTTTTGGTCAGAGCCAGGATATCAAAGAAAAGTATAAAGAAATCAAAGCAAGGAATGAGAAACTAAAGGTTCAAACCTATGCTCATTATCTCAAAATGGCTCCAACCAACCAGACAAGGCTGATGTCAGCCTTTGATATAAAGGAAGGCAAGATGCAGATGAGCTTTCTCAAGCCAACTGTGCAACAACCAAGATCAATGGCTGACTATTTGAAAACTAATTTTGAATTTTTGGCAAAGGATATTCATCCTATTGACCAAATAGAGCTGCATAAACAAACAGGTGAAATGGTCTACTCTACATTGACCAACAAAGCAATCACAGCTCATCAATTACAGAACTCACTGCATAACACATCTGCACAACTTCAATTGGAAAAAGCTTCTTCTCAGGCCAAAGACACCAGAATAAAGACTTTGGAGGACTTGATCATAGAGCTGGGACATGATCCCAAGGATGTCAAAGCAACAGAGCAATTAATAAAGAAGAAAAATGATGACATAGTTGCACTAAAGAAGCAGCTCAAGATTCCTCCTCTTCACCATCCTCAAACTACTGAAGTTTTAGAAAGACAAAAGGAGGAAGAACTTATGGACCTATTCCTTAAGTTGAATGATGAATTAAAGAAAACTAAGAAAGAATTGGAGAAGTTGATGCAGTCTAAGCAAAGTGAGCTGGCCACCGCTCCTTATACTGTAATTCCTACAGTTTCCACAGCAGTACCCTCCACTTTGGCAGCTTCTTTGGCACCAACAATTCCAACAACAACAACATTGCCAGTAGCAGGTACTACTTCAGCCACAGGTACATAAACTAGTACAGGGACAACAACAGAAAGAACAGATGAATTGGTTAAGGCTATGGAACAAATAAGCATCCAGGCCACAGAAATGAAGAAGCTCAGAGACCAAGTAACAATTTTGGAAACAAGTTGTGAACTTGCACAGATTCAAAATAAAGAAGAAGCACGAAAAAACCAAAGGATAGTGGAAAGAATAAGAATCCTTGAAAAGGATTTGACACTGGAAAAGCCATTGGGAGACATCAAGGATATACTGTGGACCAATATCATTGATTCCATCAATGATATTTGGCCTTCCATTCAGGTTATTTTTTAGCAAAATGAATTAGTCAGAGCAACCATGGAAGCCATACAGAAGACAAAGGAAGAACTGGGAGACAAACATGAGGAAGAAAATCAGTTGATAATTTTTTTGAATAGTAGAAACATGTACCAGTTGGATGAATTAGATAAAGAAGGTTCTTACTAAAAGGAACCTGATGCTCAATTTGGAGAAAAGATGTCAAAGCATTCAAGCAGACATCGACAATTTCATGTTAAAATATGGAATTTTGAGAGAAAAAGGACTTCCTAGTCCTCTGGTCATACATGAAAAATTAATGATACAGGAAAATTATATTGAAAGACTGCACAAACAGTCCAAGAGCCAAGCTAGTTCTTCAGGAGTAAAAGCATTACCTACATGAAAGGTACTTTCTGATGGCCTGGAAAATTTGTTCTATATAGAACATGAAATCAAACACTTATTCACCATCAAACCCAATTTTTCCAAATATACAGAGGCTGATGAAGTCTACAGGAAAATGATCAGAATAAAATTACCAGATAATGAATGGTGGACCAGTTTTACAGATTTACTATAAGTTACTATAGTAAATCTAGAGAGGTAATCCCAACTGCCAGGAGAAAAAAGGTAATCCAGGATGAACCAGCACAGGTAAAGAGTATCAGTAGGTTAAAGATAAGAGTGAATCCAACACATAATTACCAAGGAAACTACAAGAGCCAAATCTGAATTCCATAAGCCAACACATTAACAAATAAAGGGACAACAAGCAAACAGATTTCCATCTGTCTCTATCTTCGTGTTGAAGATATTTTTTGTTTCCTAGATTAATTCTCATATAGTTATGAGATATTTTGTATCAAATTTTGTATAAATACTTCACAAGTTGAAGTAATTAGGGTGGATTAAAAAGCATTTCTGGAGACATTTTGTTGTAAGCTAAGGAGCTATTGTACTCAAGATTGGACTGGTTTACTGGATTATGAAATAAAGCTGAGGACATTTCACTCGATTCTTGTGCACATCTGGAACAAATAAGTATCATTTTCTCATGTTTAAATATTGTATTCTCTTTATGTTATGAAATATTCATGTGTGTTCTTATAAAATCTTAAAAGCAAATAAGGAATGATATCATTAGAATTAGCTTAAGTGCTCTCTGTTTTAACTATTTGCTTTATTTATGTTTTCTTCTAAACTGCCTTGGTCTGGAGATTCTTAATTGCCTCCTTACTTCCGTAGTTTACCCCCCTTTTGGCCCATAGTATAGGATTCTTCATTTCCCTTTGCTACTGGCCATCCTTCCCTTCCTCATCTTAATCCCTGTTAAGGATTCTTCATTTCCCTTAGCCCTGGTTAGGACTTTCCATTCATTGAAACCTTCACATTTGCTCTTGTTGTGTTAGCCTGCCCTATGAACTCTTACCTCAGTGATAAATCAAATCCAGTTAAGCTTTTCTTGATTGACTCCATAGCCCAATGTCCTAAATATTTTCTCTGCCCATCTGTCTTCTTAATTCCACCACCCAATTAAAACAAAACAACCCTGAACATTAAGAACTAGCCTGAAATCATATTCAAACAAAGTTAAATCATAAAGAGAGAGCCCTCTCTGGACTTAGGTTGGCTAGAACCTGAGTCTAAAATATTAGGTTTGTGGTTACCTCGGGCTATTCATTCTTTGATAACTTCTAAGGAAAAAACCTGAGTGATAACAGTACCTTTAGACCTTGCAGAAGGATCGCGCTACACAGAGCCAGTGTGCGACGACGAGAGCGACGATGATATGGACTGTATCTACAAGATAATCGCGCGGGTTCAGGACTAGGTGAATCCAGTAGCAGATGGCAAGATTTCGTGGGAGCGCGAAAGCTCCTGCACCTCAGATTCGGACGAGGAAATAAAACGATGGCAGAACCAGTAACATGAGTTAACCACGCCCAATTGCAACATGATGGTAAGATCACTGCGCTGCGTGACAACAGAGGTAAGGGATCTACCTGTGTATGACAGGTTGACAGTAGTGGATGATTTCCTGAACAAATTTGAAAGAGAGTTGCCAGAACAGCAGCAATTCAATGCTATGAAATGGGCACTACGTGCTACACTCGCAAGATGGTGGGGTACACATCAAATAAGTTTTAAGGACTGGTGGGGATGCAGAAGGATGATGCGCCTATGATTGGGAAACCGTATATGCGGCTAATAGACAAGTATGACGAACGAGATGATCCACGTGCACACCTCGTGAAATGGACCAAGGTCTACGAGGAAGAGCCACAACCTGAATGGGTGCATTTTTTCTGTCATACCCTGGATGTCATACCCATGAATTGGTATACTGAGACAGAGCTCCGCCATGGCACGAGCGAATGGGATATCTTGCGCGAAGGATTCTTGTTAACCTTCACGTTTGAATATCATTGGTGGGATACTGTTGATGATGCGCTACAAGCAGTAAAAGCAGCTATCTTCAAAATACCCCAGGAACCAATGGAAGTGCTTCAACCAGAATGGGCGACCCAATAGAGCTGCACATTGGAGTGTTACAATGTAAATATTGAGGAGGATGATGAGGATCCACGGAAAATTAAAATTCCAAAAACTGAAGGCTGCCGCAAAGTTTGAGGACCGTTGATTGAAGATCTTTACATCACCGTGCCACTAAAAACGAAGCAGGTAAACATTGGGTCGGAGGCTGAACCAAACTATGCAACGCTCAGTGACTATTGGGATGATGCCACGGTGGATAAGGTGGCAGAGTTACTCCTCGAGTACAAAGACTTATTCCCGACCAAGATTACAGACTTAAAAGGGATCGTTGACGACTTAGGGATGATGAAGATCACCCTAAAACCCGACACGAAGCCGGTCAAGCAGAGGCCTTACTGCTTGAATCCTAAGTATAAGGAAAAGGTCTGTGTAGAATTAGAAAAAATGCTCATAGCCGGAATTATTGAGCCAGTGGAAGAATCTGAATGGGTGAGCCCTATGGTAGTGCAGGAGAAAAAGCAAAAGGGCGAAATAAGAATATGCGTGGACCTCAGAAAGCTAAATGACGCCTATGTACACTACCCATTCCCAACACCATTCACAGATGAAGTATTGGAAAATGTTGGCAGACAAGAAGCATACTCGTTCACGGATGAGTTCTTCGGGTACCACCAGATCAAAATCGCGCTGGAAGACAGGAGCAAGACAACCTTCGCAACAGAATGGGGCTGCTTTCAATACACCGTTATGCCATTTGGGTTGAAGAACGCACCAACCATTTTTTCGCGCATCGTTGTTGCTGCATTCAAAGAATACATCCACAAGTTCCTGGAGGTCTATCTGGATGATTGATGATCCATGTGGATCTTCAAGAACACACACAAGACAAGGAGGACTCAGGGATGCTCAAAAATCAAAGTCATCAGAATGACTTTGCCCCAAGACTAGAGTGTAGGGCTCGTCTTCCTGATCGTGGTGGCGCAAACGGTTCATCAATCTGAACTTGTAGATAGAGCTCTTCAAAGTTTTGGCATGACAGAGGAAAAGTGGGACCCACAGTGCACCACATGGCAGCCTTCAAGTCTCGACACTTGGCTTTCCCCAATGACCTCCTAAACCTGCACAAGAGACAAACAACATTTGGTTATAATTTTTATATAATTAATACTTTAACTATATAACTAAACCCAAATATATATTAAAACAAAAAACTATAACAAAATATATATATAAATAAATAAATAAATAAAACCAATCATATATATATTAACCAAAATCAAACTATATCATTTTTGTTATATTAAAATATTATAACAAAAAGAGCAAACCAAAATCAAACTATATCATTTTTGTTATATTAAAATATTATAACAAAAAGAGCAAAAAGAGAACTCCATGTAATAAACCAACGTGGAAGGGTGTTAGTTAAAAGGTAAAATATATATATATACCAAAACTTTAATAATCAACGCACATATGGGTATATAAAGTTAAACCCCAAACGTAAATGGTGGAGTATGGTTATATAGTTATAACCAACGTATACGCATATAAACCATATCACAGCGGACATGCCAATTGTTACGGGTTATCACCGTTGGCATATGGAAGGGGCCGTTGACCATGGGATGTGGGTAGGCAGCCACGTATGTGGTCCCGCCACCCAACATTTCCTTTTCGCCGCCGCATAACGAAGTGCTGTACCAATGTTAAAGCTGCGTGATGTGTGGGGGATGGGTGCGGGCCCGTTACCCAACAAGTTTTTTAATATATATGTATACAGTTGGGTTTTATTGCATATGATATTTATGTATATTAGTTATGAAACTGTAAAAAGGGCATTTGTAGATACGGGCAGGGTTTGAGCTCCTAACCTCCTAGACATTGTTGCACAAATTTTACCAGTCCACATAAGCCAACTTTTTGGTCATACCATCTATATTATTTAAGAACTCAGTTTTGCCAGCGCTAGAATGGGAAGATTGCACAGATTTCGAGGCAGAAAACAGACACGCAAATTGAGGCAGTTTAATAATTTTTTAATGCAGGAATCATCAATTTTGCAGGAGGGCAAAATTTTCACTTTGTCATATTTTAACAATTTTTATATGGTTTTTACACTTCTCATCGCCACAAGCACAATAGTGTTGTCTGTTTCTTCATCAGAGTTCTGCATTTTCCAGTCATTTCCAGAATGCACGTAGAATCATGATTTCAACGAAATCAAGGAGCGAAACCATGAGCCATGAAATTTTCCCAAGGACGTAAAATTTGACTTTGTCATAATATGTTCGAGTTTATACTTGTTTTCCATGGTTTTCCGCAGGGATCCTAATGGTGAAATCAGATTTGACATCTGAGCAGCGGATTTTCAGCTCATCCTTGAAACAGAATCTTTGAGAAATCCCGAGGGAATCTAAAAGATTCCTTGAGCTCCGAATTTTCAAATTCTCAGAATTCGGATTTTGACAGTTCTTTCTGCACTACTCAACGCCACAAATCTGATGGTGTATTCAGATTTGTCTTTCTCTCATTTATTCTTTCAGTCACTTTTCTAAGTGCCAGTGCAGATGTCCATCTTCATGTGCGAATAGTCTTCTTCTTGCGATCGATGCTGTGAGATCGATGTTTCAGCAAGCTTCAGCACTTTGACAGCCTTTGTTTCAAATGGCCCTTGGTGGTGAGGTATATTATGTGTTCATGTACTACTTCTTTTTGCATTATGTTGTATAGATCCATGATTGATGTTGATGCAGGATCTTGTTTATTACATGTTGTCATGGTTCCTTGTTTGATTTGATGCAGAATCTTTCTATGTGATGTACTCTCTGTCATAACTCTTTATGTTATGCTTTGAGATCCCTTGTTGAATGAAGTTGGAATACTCTTGTTGTCATCATGCATGTGTTTTGCTTTGAAATACCTTTTGTACCATGTTGGCGGGATGCGCACCATGCTTGTTTTTGTGTCATACTAATAGGAGTCATTTGATTGAGAATTTTAGTTGTGGAACATCTCTTAGAGCCACTCCTGCATGAGGGCATTCTTCCTTGTATGATTGAGATGTCATCTCTGTGTACATCATCTTTATTGACAACACATAATGCAGCGGCCTACACCATCTTGACACCAGGGCCCGAAGACGCAGTCCCTCCTAGAAATGCTCCGTTATCGATGGCTTTTGTTTTCATGTGCTAATGATTGTTATGTTCCTCTTATTTACAGTCTGCAGCTGTAATTGTTAATGTTCTTTAAAAATCAATTTTAACACATCACGAAAGTAAAAGGTCTTGGAAGGGTCCTTCACATCTAGACCTGGATCAATTGGACTGTCTTTGGATTGGTTAAGCACCACGTAGCAAGATTACTTAATGCTGGATACTTGTCGGCGAAACTAGATTGCGCTGAACCTTAAGAAGTGCACATTCCTTGTTCCCTTTGGGAACCTATTGGGACATGTGGTCTGTAAATAGGGACTGATGGTGGACCCCACGAAGATTGCAGTGATTCTAAATTTGGAAGCACCGTGAAGTGTTAAATAGCCACGCGCTACCTTCGGACACACAAGGTACTACAGGAAGTTCATCAAAAGCTATTCCCAAATCACCACGTCAATGGAAAAACTATTGAAAAAGGATGTCACATTCTGCTGGAATGACAACTGCATGAAGACCCGGATGTCCTAAAGGGGAAATTGGCCTCCGCTCCAATCCTGGTCTTCCCAAAATGGGATGTGGAGTTTCATGTCCATGTTGATGCGTCGTGTATCACGTTGGGAGAAGTGCTCACACAAGAGGGCGGAGAGGGCTTGGATCATCCTATCACGTTTGCAAGTCATAGATTGTCCAAAGCTGAGAAGAACTATTCCACAACCGAGCGCGAGGGGTTGGTGATGGTGTACGCGCTCCAAAAATACCGACACTATTTGCTAGGAGGACATTTCAAGATGTATACAGACCATTCCGCGCTAAATTACTTGGTCAATAAGCTTGTGTTGGGGGGGCGCATATGTAGGTGGCTCTTATTGTTCCAAGAATATGACTTTGAGGTTGTGGTCAAACCTGGATGCCTGAATGCAAGACTGGATCACTTGTCGTGTATTGAGACGGGCGAGGAACCTACTAGTTTGGAGGAAGGATTACCTGACGCACATCTCTTTGTTATGCGTGTCACGGACGGCCACTTCGAAGATATAATCCATTTTCTGACAAAATGGACTGCGCTAAATGAATACTTCGTCCAACAGAAGAAGGAATTGGTGGTGCGCGCGGCGGACTTTTCTGTCATCGCGGGGCACCTATACAAAATGGGAAATGATGAGATATTGCGAAGATACATACCTGAATTTGAACGAAGTCAGATCCTTGTGGAAGCACATGGGGGCGCTGCAAGAGGACACTATGCAGGACGCGCGACCGCACAAAATATTCTTCGTGCAGGGTTGTGGTGGCCAACCCTTCACCAGGATTCAAAAGCACACTGTAAGGCCTGCGATATATGTCAAAGGACCGGAAAACCATCGCGGAGGGACGAGATGTTGTTTAATCGACAAATGACATTGCAGTCGCTCGAGAAATGGGTAATCAACTTTGTGGGACCTATCAAACCTCAGGGAAAGATGGGCGCGTGCTACATCATCATTGCAACGAAGTACCTAACACGACGGGTAGAAGCACACCCGGTCAAAGACTGCATGACCGCTACAGGTGCGAAGTTTTTGTTTGAAAATGTGCTGACTCGATTTGGTTGTATGAAAATCTTAATGAGTGATCATGGTACACATTTCTTGAATGAAACCATCAGCGCGATCACAAAAGAATTCCAGGTGTATCATCAGAAAAGTACACCGTATCACTCGTAAGCCACTGGGAATGTAGAAGCATTCAACAAAATATTGGAGACTGCGCTGACCAAAGTGTGCAACGTGCAGTGAAGTGATTGAGACCTGCGCATCCCTGCAGTACTATGGGCTTATAGAACAACGTGCAAGAAACTCACTGGACAAACACCATTCCAGTTAGTTTATGGCATGGAAGTTGTAATGCCGATGGAATATATCATACCTAGTCTGCGCATAACATCGCTCACAGGGATAACAGACCGCGAAGCTCTAGAGGAAAGGCTCGCGCAATTGGAAGAACTTGAGGAGGAATGGTTCTTGGCTGGTTTTCATCAGCAGGTACAAAGGCAACGTGAAAGGGCCTGGCACGATCGCCATATTAAGTTGCACACCTTCAAGGTAAACAACTTAGTGTTGTAGTATGGCAGTAAGTTTGAAAAATTTCCGGGAAAATTCAGAATGCATTGGCTGTCAAACTAAATGGAGAACCCTTCCTAGGCAAAGTAAATGGCAGCCGCTTGAAGCCCTACATGGGTGGGCCTGCTATCTGACTAGCCAATAGAAGCACAGTCTTCGCGCTCTAAGGAGCAAGACAAAGGCACAGGACTATAAACATATGCAGTAGATACCTGTACAGATGTATGGAAACAATTTAGACATAGAGGTCTTGGAACAAGGAATGTAACAGATACAACAAGCAACAACTCAATGCGCTGTGGACCTCAGTACAGTTCGAGAACAGTTGGAGGGACTCCACGCCGAAAGAGTGACTTGAGGGCGAGTCATGATGTTTGTGTTGGGGGCCTATTGGGCATGGAATCCCCCCAAGGCATGTTCAGGGGCTCAAAGCCCGAGTTTTGACCCAATATTGTTGTAAAGTCTCCGCGAATTGCGGGCGCAGAGTGCAAAATGTATGATAGAGTCACATGGTTGTCCCCCCGAGTCTTGTCATGTAATGTCGGCCTACCCATGGTCCGCGGACCATGGGATTGTATAAATAGAGTGAGTCCTAAGTGTAAAAGAGAGGTAACTAAGGAAGTAGAAGTGAAGAGCAAGAGTCTAAGTGTCTAAGTGTGTCTTAGGTCGTAAAGTATGAGAAGGCTCTGCAACTGAGTGTGCAGAGGCCTAGTTGTCCACAACTAAGTGCGTGGATCCCTGCAGCTGAGTTCGCAGGGTGGAGTCGAGTCTGTAACCTAAGAAGAGATTAATAAAGAAAGGTTTTGTTACCAATTCGTGTATCTGTTCTTGGATTAATGAATGGTTAGTGTAAATCACAAATATATTGTTTATTTACTACACGTACATGTATGAATGGTTTATATTGCTAACTATAACTTAACGCATACAAATAAGCTAAGTTAATCAACTAATAGTGGGATACTAGTAAGGACTTGGGTAATAACAACGTTCGGCTTCCGAGTAGGGCTGCGTGAAGACAACATCTTAGGCTGTGAGGTACGGGTAAGTGTGCGTAGCGACGAGCGCGCAAGGTAGAACCACGGACCACTTGAACTCATCAGACATCTCTAGGGTGCAGAAACCTAGTTCTAGCACCCTCACATACTACTTCAGGTGAGACCTCAGTCCGCGCTTTGCGGACTGTTGCCAAAAGGGCCAGTAGTACTGGGATTTGTTTGGCTAAATCACCTCTGAACTTGGGTCAGGCCCCAACAAGCCAACACCATCTGGTAGTTTTCTTACCGCTCCTGCACAAAACCATCCATCCTATCCTCCTGCGGCTTCCACTTCCGAGATAAATGTCATATCATATGATAAAGGCAAGTATCAAAAACAACCTGGAAGCAAGAAGAAAGGTAAAGGTAAGAAGAAGAATGAGTCCTCACCATAGGATAAACAAACAAATTTGTCTTCCGATGAGAAATGAAAGCCTCGATACCCATGCTTGATTGCTAATGAGGATCACTTTACATGTGACTGTCTCCACCACGCTGAAGTGAATCAGTTTCTTAAATAATCCAGTTCTCCTGCTGTGTTGACTGAGCCGTATCCCAATCAGGTGATCCGGATTTAAACAGGAACGCAACAAATTACAGAGATAACCATATACACAAAGATGCAGCGGAAATAGTACTTCATTTCATTAATGGAAAATACTGAAATATGCTTACAACCAGAAATGGAAATAAAACAGCTAGGGCGATGGTAGCTTATCTCTGAGAAGAGATGTGATGGTTACATGCCTCTGAACTGTGTTACAATGAGGCTCGAAGGCCTATTTATTGTTGGGAAACAATGAAAAACCCTTAACATTCCAAAACCTAACCCTAGGAGATGAAACGCCAAACTGTGGGCCCCGTTTGGGGTAAATTGGTACATCAACTTCCCGGGGTCGTAACTTTGGCATATGATCTCCGTTTGACGCATACAATAGCTCGTTAGAAAGATCTATCTGAGTACTACCATTGTTGGAACAGGAAACATCGGTCCATTCCATGGACCCATGTTGCCCCCGGATACCCCAAAAAACGTCGTTTAGGGCCTCAAAACGGCTCTGGAAGTTCAGGACCCGAAAAACTACTAAAAATAGTAAGTTGTGCTATAATTAAGGAAACTGAAAATGCTGAGAAAGACAATGGTGGGGGTCCAGGTGGACTTGGCAGGTGGCCACCAATATCCACCTGGATCATTCCTCCCCCCTTAGGAAGCAATGGTCCCCATTGCGTTGAGCTCCTCCATGAGATGAGGAAACTTTTGCTGAACCTGTTCCCTGGTGAGCCACTTGCCCTGCTGAAGGAGTTGGCCGGCTTTGACAACTCGATACAGTTGGATATTCTGTTGGCGAGTGTTCTTGATCTGTGTGTCCATGATCTGATTAGTTGCAGCTTATTCCATGCAATCTGGATTTAATTCTGTGGGTTTGAGTTGTTCTGCAATGTCGGATGTGTCTAGCAATGGTGGAAAGTATGGCCGAAGGCGGTCCACATTGAACACTGGGTGCAGGCCAAGGAATGGGGGAATGCTGAGCTCAAATGCATTGTCTCCCATAGCCTTAGTAATGGTGTAAGGACCATATCGGAGTGGTCTCAATTTCCGATAGGCTCCAGTAAGTCGTTCCTTTTGCGAATGCAACCAGACATTGTCGCCCACCTGAAACTTGTGTGGCACCCGATGTTGATCATGTCGCTGCTTGTACTTGGCATTTGATTTCTCAAGAATGTCATGGACCTGCTGGCGAATATGTTGGATGCGCTCAATGAAGCTGGTGGCCTTATCTGTTTCGGACTGGACATGAGCTGAATTCATGTGAGTAGCTGCAAGTGGCATGGCCACATCAATGGGGCATAGTGGTTGGAATCTCAAACCCACCTGAAAAGGGCTATGGCCAGTGGAGCTGTGAAGAGCTCGGTTGTAGCTGTGCTGAACATAGGGGAGGCTCTCATCCCATGTGCGTGGATGCTTTGAGTTATACATGCGCAGAATGTGCACAATCATCCTATTGACAACCTCTGTCTGGCCATCAGTTTGAGGATGGAAGGCTGTGGACTTCGTGAGTTTGGTGTCCAGCATTGACCAGAGACTAGACCAAAATGCGCTGAGAAACCGACTGTCCCGATCTGAGATGATAGACTGTGGGATCCCAAAGTGCACCCACACTCGTTCAAAGAAGAGTTTAGCAGTGGCTTCTGCTGTGACATTCTTCTTGCAGGCCACCATAATGGCCATCTTCGAGAACCTGTCGACGACCACAAAAACACAGTCATTTCCATGCTTAGTGGAAGGAAGGCCTGACATGTAATCCATGGAGATGGATTCCCAAGGTCGACTAGGGGTAGGCAACGGGGTATAGAGGCCGTGCTTCTTAATGGTCGGTTTGGCAATGGCAGAGGCAGTACATGATCTGATGTACTTCCCAACATCCTGTCGAAGATTCGGCCAATAGAAATAATTTTGCAGTACTGCTACTGTTTTCTCGACCCCGAAATGCCCAGCAGCCCGACTGTAGTGTGCTTCCCAAATCATCTTGGCACGCTCGCTTGAAGGAACACAAAGGTGACTGAGGTGGCATAATAGGGCATCATGGAGGTGAAAATCTGCAACACGCCGACCCTCCAAGAGTGTCTGGTATGTGTGGCCGAATTCTGGGTCGCTTTTGTAGAGAAGTGGCCAATTAGAAGTCTCGTGCCCACAAGAGTTGAGCACGGTGGTTAACGCCATGATCGGTGGTCGACTGAGGCAATCTGCAACATTATTGGTGCTGCCCTTCTTATACTTGATATTCAAGTGGAACTGTTGCAGGTATGTAGACCACTTCTGATGGCGATCATTCTGCAATTTCCCTTGGGTCTGTATGAACTGCAGGGGTCGGTGGTGTGTGTTGATGACCGTTTCTTTCCCCAAAATGTAATGCTTCCATTGTCGGCAGGCCTGTACAATGGAATACATCTCTTTATCATAAGTGGGGTACTTCCGGACTGTGTCTGAAAGTGTTTCACTGTGATATGCCACTGGATGTCCATGTTGAGTAAGGACTGCCCCAATAGCATAGTCAGAGGCATCTGTCTCGACCTCAAATGGTTGTTGTAAATCTGGTAACGCGAGCACTGGTGCCGTGCAGAGGCGATCCTTCAACTCCATGAATGCCTTCTGTTGAGATTCAGACCAAAAGAATTTTGCTTTCGCCCCTCCCTTGGTGACCTGACTCAAGGGCCAAGAAATATGAGAAAACCCCAACACAAACCTGCGGTAGAAGTTGGCAAGACCTAGAAAGATGCGGAGCTCTGTTAGAGTGGTTGGAGAGGGCCAATCCCGAATGACTTGGATCTTGGCTGGATCGACATGCACCCCCTGTTCATCAATGATGTATCCCAGATACTGAACCTGGGTCATGCCAAAAGTGCATTTCTCCAAATTGGCACATAGCTTGTGTTGCCGCAGTGTTTGGAGAACCTGTCGGATGTGGTGGAGGTGCTCTTCCAAACTCTGGCTGAAGATCAGAATGTCATCCAAGTATACTACTACAAAGGAGTTGGTGAATGGCCGCAAGATGTCATCCATTAGCCTCATAAAGGTTGCAGGAGCATTCGTCAATCTGAAAGGCATGACCAACCATTCGAAGAGGCCCTCCTTGGATTTGAAGGCAGTCTTCCACACATCAGAGGGTTCGATTGGTACCTGGTGATATCCTGACTGCAGATCGATCTTGCTGAAATATTTCGCCCCCTTTAGTTGGTCTAGGAGGTCATCAATCCGCGGGATCGGGTACCTATTACGACAGTGATCTTGTTCAGCACCCGATAGTCAATACAGAGTCTCCACGTCCCATCCTTCTTCTGTACCAACACGATCGGGCTCCCACAGGGTGATGAACTCAGACGGATGTGACCTTTCTGCAGGAGCTCCTGAATCTGCCTCTTGATTTCATCGTTCTCCAGAACGGAGCGCCGATAAATTGGTCCATTGGGTAGCGGCGCACCTGGGGTCAGATCGATGGAGTGCTTGACTTGACAGTGCAGAGGAACCCCTACCGGGGAGGTGAAGATGTCCTCGTACTCCTCCACAATCTTGTCCATCTGTAGTTGTCGTGCAGAGGGACCCCGTCTGGAGGCCGCAGCCACTGTCTTCTTCTTTCCTTGAGGGCGTATCATCAGGAAAACAAATTTCCTGGTTTTGGAAATGATCTTACTACATTGTTTTGCAGTAATCAAAGAGATGGCGGCAGGTGGTGCTACCTCTGGTATCCTGAACAACTTATTTCCCAATGTAATAATAACAGCACGGGGCCTTGATTCATACACAGCATGTCGCTTCCACAAGTATGGTTTTCCTAGTAATACATCACAAACTTCAAGGGGAGAAATGTCACACAATACCTCATTTGTGAAGGGCTTGATGTTGTATGGAAGGCGACGCTGCTGGCTCACGCGAAGATCTCGTCCTTGGTGAAGCCACCCAATGGTGTATGGTTGTGGATGTGACGTGGTCGGTAAGCCCAACCGCTTCATGACCTCTGCTGAAATGAGGTTCTTTTGACTCCCGCTATCAACAATGAACTGTATCGGGGAGCCCTTCACCCACATCTGAGAGTGGAAGAGATGCTCCTCCTCCTCTGGATCTTCGGGTTCATTTTTCTGGATCTTTGCGGTAGCAACAGTGGCGCTGGGATCCGCATCAATGATCTGCTTCCCTTTTTCATACCCCTTATCAGTTTTTGACTCAGAGTCGGAACATGCATCTGATTCTGAAACCTTTAGCTCAGCCACCAGTGACTGCTTGGCTCGACACTCACTTGTGTTGTGAGTGGAGCTCTTATGGAACTCGCACCATTTTCCAGTGTCCTTTCTCGGCTTCGCGGCGCTGTTCTTTGCTTGCAGCTTCGGCTGGTTGTCTTGGGCTGTCCCGCCTTGGCTTTGTCCTTTATTCTGTGGTTTCGGGGCACCTTTCCCCTGCTTTGGATTCGCAGATCCAAAGTCTCGCTTCTTTTGTTTAAACTTCTGCTCGACCTTGACGGCCTATCGGTATGCTGCGCCGAGCGAGGGGATGTTTAGGAATTGTATTTCTTCCTGGATGTACTTGTGCAGGCAGCCACAGTATTTGAGTATCAAATGTTGCTCCGAATCCTTGATACCCAACTTTGTGCGAAGGGTATGGAAAAGATTGGTGAACTCCGGCACGTCTTGTTGGCATTATGATTCAGGTGTTGTCCTTGATGGCAAACCCATTCAGGTGATAAATCAAGAAGGACGCAGGAAATATGTTCAGCAAGTGCGTCCCCGCAGGTATACCATACAGAACCCGCGTCCAGGGACGCCGGCCAGCCGTTCAGGAGGTGCGTCCGCCCAGTGCACACATTTCAAGGCAGAGAAAAGCACGTGGGGGTTTCTTGCGTGGTATCTAGCCGACGGTTTTGTGTTTCTATGGTGTCGGCTCGTGGTATTGTTCCATGTTTTGGGGAGAAGCTTGCCTATATAAAGCAAAGGAGTTCATTTGGATTAAGCATCATCTTGGTTGAATATCTTTTGGTGAGATCTAGTCCAGATCTATGAGGGCGAATCTTCTAATGGACTGTGATCTCTATGGCGCATGATCAGATCTGTGGATCTGAGTGTTTGGGTTGGTTCTGAAGTCCTCATATCTTTTATATCTGAAGGGACGCAGGTTCAGTGAAGGGCAAGTGCGCCGGGACGCAGTACAGTAAAGGCTCAGGGGCGTCTCTGAGGCAAAGGACGCGGTGCGACTGTGTTATTGGGTGCGTCTCTGAAGCAAAAGACGCGGCGCGATAGTGTTTCGGGGTGCGCCGGTCGCAGAAAAGCATAGAGGAACAGTGCGTCTGCACGCAGAACAGCGGAGGGTAGACTGCGTCCAGTCGCAGGCCACAGAAAGAAAATATGCGTCCCTGTCTTAAGATGATCTGTTGACTGTATATTTCTGTTCATAAAGTGTTATGGGTTATTTCTGTAATTAGTGATCTGATATCTGTAGTGGACTGTATCTGTTATATACTTGTTGATCATTTGATTCTTCATGAAAAGAAGTAGGGGGTTGTAGCTCCCTTCCAGGAGAAACTGGAAAACGAGAGAGAGTTGTAGCTCTCTGCAGGTTGCAGCCTGCGTGCTGGTAAAGGACTGCACCAGTACAAAATCATTGTAAAAGAATTTCTTGAAAGAAGATAGAGACATATTGCAGCAGGTGGTTTTCTCCCGCATTGGGTTTCCACCTTACATCTTGTGTTCTTTGGTGTGATTGTCTATTTTCTTTATTCAAGCTCATTATTTTATGGTACTGATATGCAAGAATAATTCAAAAGATCAAATAAGGAAGATTTGGTAAATTGCTTAATAATACTGATTCACCCCCCCTCTCAGTATTATTTCCAACAATTGGTATCAGAGCAGGTCCTTCAGAAAAGCTTGATCGCTTGAAGGTAGCTCGTTCATCATGAGCAACTACGAGAGAGAAGCATCAATCAGGCCACCAGTTTTTGATGGGACAAACTTCAATTATTGGAAGGTAAGAGTTACTGCATATCTTCAATCTCTTGGTACTGAAGTTTGGGACATTGTAGAAACAGGCTATGCTTTTCCTTCAGCTACTCCTACAGATCCAGCTGAGAAAAAGAAGTATGAAACAAATGCAAAAGCAGTCAGTACTCTATTAGGAAGTATATCCCAAACAGAATTCATGAAGGTAATGCACTTCAAATCAGCAAAAGAAATATGGGACAAAATGATCACAAGCTATGAAGGAGATGAACAGGTAAAACAAGCTAAACTTCAAACTCTCAGGATTCAATATGAGACTCTCAAGATGTATAATGATGAAAGTGTGGCTAATTATTTTCTTCGGGTAGATGAGATTGTTAATTGTATGAAAAATTTGGGTGAAGAAGTAAAGGAGTCCATAGTAGTTCAAAAGATTCTAAGATCATTATCCCCCAAGTTTGAATCCAAAGTATCTGCAATAGAAGAAAAAGAAAATCTCCGTGTTCTTACTATGTCTCAGCTACATGGAATTCTAACTGCTTATGAAATGAGAAAGGGAGGACCATCAGACAGAAGGGAGGCTGCTTTTAAAGCATCAGGCAAAGAAGATTACTATGAAGCAAGCCATGATCCAGAAGAAGAGGAAGAAGAATCAAATTTTGTCAGAAATCTTCAAAGAGGTTCTGGAAGGTTCAGAGGTAAGCTACCTTTCAAATGCTTTGCTTGTGGAAGAGTAGGTCATTATGCTGCAAAATGCTCTTATAAGGATAAAGGAAAGGAACCAGTTAGATGGAACAAGAAACAAAGCGCAAATAAGAAAAGCTACTACACCCATGAAGATAGTGATGGCTTATCAAACAGTGATGAAGATGAACAAGGTAATAAATATAGGTTGTTAATGGCATTTGAAGATGATGATTATGAGGATGCTGTAGATGTGGATAACCTTTATGATGAAATTACTAGACTCAAGAGATGCATAGAAGAAAAGAACATGATTATTGATACTCTACAATTCCAAATTGATGAAAAGGAAAAACATCTTGAAAAATTAGAAGGTGAAATTGTTGGTCTTAGAAAAGAAATTGAGAAAACAAAAACTATTAATCTCAAGTTTGTCAAAGGATCTGAAACTTTGGATGAGATTATCAGTGTGCAGCGGTCTCCACTAAATAAGACAGGTTTGGGCTATAATGGAGAAACTTCTCAAGCATCCACTTCAAAAAGTTATCTTGATGCAGCAAGAAGAAATGAGCAAGAGCACAAGGAAGATCATCAGGTAAAGCAGGGACAAATGTCAAACAGAAACTATCAGGGGCAATCCAGCTTAAGGGTGAACAAAAGCCACAACCAGCCACAGGTAAAATCTTCTCAATTTGGTTCAAGAATAGATGAAAATAGAAATTACAATCAGTTGGCTGGTAGATCCAATAATCGCAGAAGCTTCTTCAATGGACAATGCTTTTCTTGCCATAACTTTGGTCACAAAGCAGCTCAATGTGTTGCGTATAAAACAATCATGACTAGGGAAGCTCAAAAACAAAGAAGTATGACAGGGATTACAAAAAGGACCTATAACAACTTTTCAGCTCTTGAAAATGAAGTTGAATGTTCTATTTGCAATAATTTTGGACATAAAGACTTTGAATGCAGAAGCAGGTTTCCGGAAAGAAAGGTACAAGAGCAGAAAAAGGAACAAGCCTCAGGCACCAAAACATGGAGAATAAAGGAACCTCAAACAGAAAGATGTGGGATAGCATTTTATGCAGAAGGACAAGAAAATCTATGGTACATTGACAGTGGATGTTCGAAGCATATGACAGGTGATAAAGAAAAACTTGAGTCTTATTCTAATTTAGAAAAGGGAAAGAAAGTCTCTTTTGGAAATGATACTCCTGCAACTATAAAAGGAAAAGGTATTGCTCCTTTAAAAGAAGATGTTAAGGCTGGAAATGTTTTGTTTGTTGATGGATTGAAGCATAATCTACTAAGTGTCAGCCAGATGTGTGATCAAAGAACCGAGGTTATATTCAGATCAAATGGATGCCTTGTTCGTGATCTTGATACAGGTAAAACAGTTCTCAAAGGAAAAAGAACTCCAAATAATCTATACATATTTGATGAAGGACAACAACAATGCTATCTAAGCAAGGATGAAGAGCACTGGCTATGGCATCGAAGGTTGGGACATCTAAGCTTCTCACAAATAAGGAAAGCTTGCAAATATCAGGCAGTTCGCGATCTTCCAGATATCAAAATTCCTGACAACACCATATGCAGATCATGTCAGTTTGGAAAACAAACCAGAACTAACTTTCCAGAGAAAGAAGGATCAGCCAGCATGCCTCTTGAGCTAGTACATACAGATGTATGTGGACCATTCAGAAAAAGAACACCTAGAGGAGAGGAATACTTGATATTATTTATTGACGATTTCTCCAGGTTTGTTTGGTTAGGACTTATGAAGCACAAAGATGAAGCATTCGAAAAATTCAAATCCTTCAAAGCCTTGGTTGAAAATGAATCAGGTCACAAAATTAAGTGCCTCAGATCTGACAGAGGTGGGGAATTTACTTCAAATGAATTTTTCGATTTCTGTGATGAACATGGGATAAGGAGAGAATTTTCTACAGCTAGAACTCCTCAGCAAAATGGAGTGGTTGAAAGAATGAACAGAACAATCCAGCAAATGGCTCGTGCTATGCTTGATGAATCAGGAACCCCTGCAACCTTCTGGGGTGAAGCTGCACATGCGGCGGTTATTATTCTCAACAAGACAAATGTCCGAGTGAACAGCACTCAAACTCCTCATGAGCTCTGGAGTGGTAAAACTCCTTCGGTAAAGCACTTCAAAATCTTTGGGAGCAAATGCTATATCAAGAATACTGAGGAGCAGCTTGGTAAACTTGATCCTAGAGCAGATGAAGGTATTCTTCTTGGCTACTCTCCACATAGCAAAGCATACAAATGCTACAATAAAAGACTTGGCAAAATTGTTGACAGCATTGATGTAGTGGTTGATGAGAAGGGATACATTCCTAGGCAAATACATCGTGAAGACATCGAAGAAGATGAAAGCCACCCTCAAAGACAGAATGATGAAGAAGAAGAACCGCAAGAAGAATCTCAAGAAGAACCTCACGAAGAAGCAGAAGAACGAACAAGAATAGAAGAAAAGACTCCATCCAGATATGTTCAAAAGAACCATCCAGAATCTCAGATCATGGGACAGAAAGAAGCAGGTATACAAACTAGAAGAACAGTTGCAGAAGCTTCAAGTTATTTGGCATTACTCTCCTCTACTGAACCACAAAATGTGAAAGAGGCATGCAAAGATGAATGTTGGGTGAAAGCAATGGATGAAGAACTTGAGCAAATCGAAAAGAACAACACTTGGGAGCTGGTTCCTAGACCAAAGGATAAGAATGTTATCGGAACAAAATGGGTCTTCAAAAATAAATTGAATGAAAATGGAGAAGTAATTAGAAACAAAGCCAGACTTGTTTGTAAAGGATATGCACAGCAAGAAGGAATAGACTTTGAAGAAACTTTTGCTCCTGTTGCAAGACTTGAGGCCATCCGAATGTTCCTTGCTCTCTCAAGTTCTCAGAATTTCAAAGTATTTCAAATGGACGTAAAATCAGCCTTTCTGAATGGAGACTTGGAAGAAGAAGTGTACATTGAACAGCCAGATGGGTTCATTCTTGGAAATGATCCAAATCTTGTATGCCGATTGAAAAAGGCTCTCTATGGTCTCAAACAAGCCCCAAGGGCTTGGTACTACCGGTTGGACAAATATCTTCATCAACAAGGTTTTTCAAAAGGTTCAGCAGATAGCAATCTATATATAAAAATTGAAAATGACAAATTGCTAATACTTGTTGTGTATGTAGATGACATTATTTTTGGCAGCAATGAAGAAGCTATGAGTCAAAGCTTTGCCTCAGTCATGCAGAAAGAATTTGAAATGTCCTTGCTAGGAGAACTGACATACTTTCTTGGTTTGCAAATCCAACAAAAGGAAGGAGGAATCCTTTTATCTCAAACCAAGTATCTCAAGCAGATTTTGAAGAAATATGGCATGGAAGATGCAAAACCAGTATGTACACCCATGGTCACAGGATGCAGTCTCAGTGCAAATGATGAATCTGCAGCAGTACATCAACCAACCTACAGATCTATGATTGGAAGTTTACTATATTTAACAGGTACCCGACCAGACATCATGCATGCAGTTGGAATAGTTGGAAGATTTCAGGCAAATCCGAAGGAGACTCATCTTCAAGCAGTGAAGAGAATTTTCAAATATCTTCAAGGGACTCAAAATTATGGCTTATGGTATCCTAGAAATACAGATCTTACTCTTCATGCCTATACAGATGCAGATTGGGCCGGAAGCGTGGATGACAGGAAAAGCACAAGTGGTGGTGCGTTCTTTATGGGTCCCAGACTGGTCTCTTGGTTCAGCAAGAAACAGAGTTCAATTGCCTTGTCTACAGCTGAAGCAGAATATGTTGCTGCTGCATCTTGTTGCACCCAACTCCTTTGGATGATGCAGACTTTGCAGGATTATCAAATCACTTGTACACCTCCAATCTCTATCTTATGTGACAACACAAGTGCAATCAGCATCTCAAAGAATCCGGTTATGCATTCAAAAACCAAGCACATACCAATCAAGTATCATTTTCTCCGGGAACAAGTACTTGAACAGAAGGTCAAATTGGAGTATGTTCCTTCTAAGGAACAAGTTGCTGATATTTTCACCAAACCATTGCCCAGGGACACTTTTGAATACCTCAGGCAAAAGCTGGGGGTTGTTGATGCATCATCTTACTGTTGATCATCTTCCTATTGGTGGTATAGGCTCAGGGGGAGCACATAATGCATTGTTGGCATTATGGAGAAGGAGATCTTGGAAATAGCTGCAATATGTCTCTATCTCCTTCATGATGGAGTTCTGGTTACAGATCTGGAGATGCATGAGCATAGGGGGAGCATACCCTTTGCTCTTGATGTCAAAGGGGGAGAATGAAGCTGAAGATTATGTGGTTGCCATCAAGTCCAAAGGGGGAGATTGTTGGCATTATGATTCAGGTGTTGTCCTTGATGGCAAACCCATTCAGGTGATAAATCAAGAAGGACGCAGGAAATATGTTCAGCAAGTGCGTCCCCGCAGGTATACCATACAGAACCCGCGTCCAGGGACGCCGGCCAGCCGTTCAGGAGGTGCGTCCGCCCAGTGCACACATTTCAAGGCAGAGAAAAGCACGTGGGGGTTTCTTGCGTGGTATCTAGCCGACGGTTTTGTGTTTCTATGGTGTCGGCTCGTGGTATTGTTCCATGTTTTGGGGAGAAGCTTGCCTATATAAAGCAAAGGAGTTCATTTGGATTAAGCATCATCTTGGTTGAATATCTTTTGGTGAGATCTAGTCCAGATCTATGAGGGCGAATCTTCTAATGGACTGTGATCTCTATGGCGCATGATCAGATCTGTGGATCTGAGTGTTTGGGTTGGTTCTGAAGTCCTCATATCTTTTATATCTGAAGGGACGCAGGTTCAGTGAAGGGCAAGTGCGCCGGGACGCAGTACAGTAAAGGCTCAGGGGCGTCTCTGAGGCAAAGGACGCGGTGCGACTGTGTTATTGGGTGCGTCTCTCAAGCAAAAGACGCGGCGCGATAGTGTTTCGGGGTGCGCCGGTCGCAGAAAAGCATAGAGGAACAGTGCGTCTGCACGCAGAACAGTGGAGGGTAGACTGCGTCCAGTCGCAGGCCACAGAAAGAAAATATGCGTCCCTGTCTTAAGATGATCTGTTGACTGTATATTTCTGTTCATAAAGTGTTCTGGGTTATTTCTGTAATTAGTGATCTGATATCTGTAGTGGACTGTATCTGTTATATACTTGTTGATCATTTGATTCTTCATGAAAAGAAGTAGGGGGTTGTAGCTCCCTTCCAGGAGAAACTGGAAAACGAGAGAGAGTTGTAGCTCTCTGCAGGTTGCAGCCTGCGTGCTGGTAAAGGACTGCACCAGTACAAAATCATTGTAAAAGAATTTCTTGAAAGAAGATAGAGACATATTGCAGCAGGTGGTTTTCTCCCGCATTGGGTTTCCACCTTACATCTTGTGTTCTTTGGTGTGACTGTCTATTTTCTTTATTCAAGCTCATTATTTTATGGTACTGATATGCAAGAATAATTCAAAAGATCAAATAAGGAAGATTTGGTAAATTGCTTAATAATACTGATTCACCCCCCCTCTCAGTATTATTTCCAACACGTCTTGGTCCCTTCCCTGCCGCAGCGTGGTCCACTTTATGTATTCATCCTCATAGCTTCCAACAGGGTAGTACTGCTCCTTGACGGCATCCCGGAACGAATCCCAGGTGGGTGCGGCTGAAAATAGTGAGCCAGTACTTTCATCCTTCTGCTCGCAGTAGGTTTCCCACCAGTCCTTGACATGGGGGGCTGCTTTGAGGAGAGCAAAAACAATCTTTTCCCGACTCGAAAATTCATGAACAGAAAAATAACCCTCTAGCAGATTTAACCATTTATCTACGGCATCTGCGTCTATCTGACCCTTGAATATGGGGATTTCAAAATTAACTTGTACCTTAAAGGGTGTGGCGTTTCCAGAGTAGCTGCTGGAAGCCGATGCGTTGCTTCTAGGTAGCCGCTGAAAGATCTGGGCAAAGCTGTCCATCATCGTGTTCCGTTGTCGCTTGAGGGCTTCTTCGAGCAAGATTTTGATGGGATCTCCTGCCCCCTCGTCTTTCTTCTCGTCCGCCATGGGAGGCCGTCGGGATTTGCGAGGCTGGTCTTGCAAAGGTTCAACCAGTTCAAGCCCTAACTCCTTATATCCCGACCTTGTTGGGGACATGCAAAGAAAAACAGAGAAAAAGCAGACTGCTCTGATACCACTGATCTGGATTTAAACAGGAACGCAACAAATTACAGAGATAACCATATACACAAAGATGCAGCGGAAATAATACTTCATTTCATTAATGGAAAATACTGAAATATGCTTACAACCAGAAATGGAAATAAACCAGCTAGGGCGATGGTAGCTTATCTCTGAGAAGAGATGTGATGGCTACATGCCTCTGAACTGTGTTACAATGAGGCTCGAAGGCCTATTTATTTTTGGGAAACAATGAAAAACCCTTAACATTCCAAAACCTAACCCTAGGAGATGAAACGCCAAACTGTGGGCCCCGTTTGGGGTAAATTGGTACATCAACTTCCCGGGGTCGTAACTTTGGCATATGATCTCCATTTGACGCATACAATAGCTCGTTAGAAAGATATATCCGAGTACTACCATTGTTGGAACGGGCAAAAAACATGTTGCTCCCAGATTCCCCAAAAAACGTTGTTTAGGGCCTCAAAACGGCTTCGGAAGTTCAGGACCCGAAAAACTGCTAAAAATAGTAAGTTGTGCTATAATTAAGGAAACTGAAAATGCTGAGAAAGACAATGGTGGGGGTCCAGGTGGACTTGGCAGGTGGCCACCAATATCCACCCGGATCATCAGGAGACTCATATGGTAGCCTGGGATGCCTCTTCCTGTAACGCAGTTTTGATTCTTTTCTCCTCAAAGCTCAAATCTGATGTCATGGTGGCCACTCGGAACAAGGACTTTGGTAATCCGAATCCACCGAATGGTTAGGTTACTGATCAACCTACTAGTTCAACACCACCTTCATCTGATCATGTTCCACCTAGGGTTCTCATGAAATTAACTATCAATCCTTCGAATGGTGTTATCTATAAGTCTTCTTTCAACGCTTATTCGAGAGCCACTCAAAATTACAAACTAGTTGAAGACTTGGCTCAATCTCCTTCATCTATGTCGACTCTTGAGGTGTTTTAAAAATTCCCCACCCAAAATAAGGCCTTTTTATTAGCTATTGGATGTGTGGATCCGTTAGATTCCAATCTAGTGGTTTTCTCTCATGAAAACTGTACCCCTCGACTTCCGACTCAATTAGTTTTTATGATTCAGGTCGTTGTCTATGGTAAGAAAATTCATCATTCTATTGTGGAAGAGGGAGCCTCCACCTACATCATGTCCTTGTCTTGTTGGAAGGAGATTGGTTCGCGCCAACTAAGTCAATTGACCACCACATTAAAAGCCTTTGATGGAAGGACATAAAAACCTTGTGGGATTTTGAATTCCCTCCAAGTGGAACTACGGGGAAAATTCGTATCTGTTAAAATAGAAGATATCAATGGACCTATGGATTATAATATTCTACTATGATGTACATGGGTTTATGCTATGGCTATCATCATTTCAATGTACTTCCAAATGATCACCTTTCTTCATAAAGGAGGGATCGTGGCCATAGATTAACTCACCTTTCTCGCCTACAATTCCAATGTTACTGGAAGTGTCACTCTTTTAGGGGAAGCCCTACATTCCTATCAACATGTTGGAGTTGGTTTATTAAAGGATTCATCGCTTATGGGAACCTTTTCGCTCCCTCCCCCTCCCCTTCCCAGCTCCTCCCCTCCAGTTTCTTATATCAACATGATATCATCCTCTAGGATCCTAACTGATCCATGTATTATACTTGATGAAACTAACATCAAAATTTTTGCCGACTGAATGCCACTTAGCCCTGTTGAGAAAGATTACGAATCCATCTACTCAGCTTGTGTGGCCAATACTTTTTCTTCAATGAATTGGGTAGATCAATCACTAGATCATGGCACACCCTCTGATCCTTTCTTGCATACATTCTCTGATGAAGAAATCATCACAGAGATCATGATGTTAGATGATGCATCGTGGAATGAACATCATCATCATTCCTCCTTCCCATATACCATTGAATATAATCTCAGTGGTGTGTACCTACCTAATTTTGTCGAACCCTTTACAAATTTTGTTTCCATTCATGAGATTAACTTTGAAAAAAACCTTTCGAATATTGAAGAAACCATTCCTCTCGATATTTTGATTAAACCAGGAATAATAAAATTTTTATACATCAGAGCATCTTGTTCTTCATCTGAAATCGAGAATTATCGAACCCTTTTTCATGAGTTCAAAGATGTCTTTTCCTAGACATATGAAGAAATTCGAGGTATCGACCCAAACATAGTAATGCAAGAAATCAAGACGTATCCTGATGCCAAACCCGTCCAGCGATGCCTCCATCTGGTCCATCCCAATAAGGCTACTCGGATATAAGCTGAAATTGAAAAGATTCTTTGGGCTGGTTTCATATACCCTGTCTCTTTAACTGATTGGGCATCAAACCTTCTTCAAGTATGTGTCAATTATTAGGACGTAAATCGAGCTTGTTCGAAGGACAACTACCCGACCTTGTTTATTGACCAGATTGTTGATGAGTGCGCTGGATGGAAGATTTATTCATTTATGGATGGATTCTCAGGCTATAATCAAATCAACATTATCCCGATGGACCAACCTAAAAACACATTTACTTGTCACTGGGGTACTTTTTCTTATAGAAAGCTCCCTTTCAGTTTAAAGAACACAGGGGCCATGTTTTAACGTGCGGTCGATTATGCTTTCCCCAACACCAAGGATATTGTGAAACCCTAACTGGATGATCTCCCAGCTCACTCCAAGAATCGGGCTAATCACACCATGCATTTACAAGCCATTTGTCTCCATTGTAGACATTATAAGATTCGACTTAACCTGCACAAATGTGCGTTATGTGTTGGTTCTACTCGACTCCTTGGTTCCGTCATTTCGAAACAAGAAATTAGTATTGATCTTTTAAAAGTCCTTGCAATCATTGAATTGACTGCATCTTCCTCCCTTGTTCAGTTACAAAGCCTCCAAGGGAAAGCCAACTTCCTGAGGAGCTTCATCCCTAACTATGTTGAACTGACCAAAGCATTTACTCGCTTACTAAAAAGATGGATTCCCTTCCATTAGGATGACGCTGAATAGAAAGAGTTTGATGCCTTGAAAGATGTACTGTTTTCCGCAATTGTATCCTCATAGTCCAGAAATGTCATGCGTGCCAGATCTATGATCAAAATTTTTGCACTCCGCCTGATTTGTTGCATCCCATTATCGCTATTGGTCCCTTTGGAAAATGGGGTATCGACTTTGTAACATATAACCCTCATTCGACAGAGGGGAATGGATATATTATTGTTATTGTTGACTACTTTACCAAGTGGGCCGAAGCAATGCCTACATTCAATAACACCAGCGAAATCACTACTTACTTTTTCTTCAACCATGTGATTGCTAGGTTTGGTGTTCCATAAAAAATATTAACCGATCACGTGAAGCACTTTCGGATTCATATGATGACCAAATTAGTTTCCAAATTGGGACTTTCACATGAAAATTCCACCCCATATTATCCTCAGGCTAACAAACAAGTTGAAGCAATTAAAAACGTTCTTAAGAATATGCTTCAACATATGATAAGGGTCCACAAATTGGACTGGAAATTTATTCTCTTTGATGCCTTGTGGGCGTACTGAACCTCAGTTAGGATTTTTAATGGATTCACAACCTTCCAGTTGGTGTATAGTCTGGAAGCGATCCTCCCCGTTGAATGCGAATTTCCATCGCTGAAACTAGCTATCGAAGTTCTTCCTACTATGTCTGCAGAGGAGGAGCATATTTTACATCTAACTTGTTCGGATGAAACCCAGTGCGATGCCACATTAGCCAATGAAGGCCATAAAAGACACATCACTGTGCAATATGAAAAAAGTGTCAAGCCTAGATTCTTCTTGGAAGGAGATCTGCTTCTCTTGTATGACCAAGAGGTTGGCAAGTTAGGTTGAGCAAAGTTATAACTTATGTGGTTGGGCCGATACATTTTCAAGTGTTTCCTTGCAAAATGGGCTTATGAGTTAGTAGACCTTGATGGAGTTCCAATGTCATAGACTAGAATTGGCTTGTACCTCAAAAAATACTATGCTTGATCCCATGCATAGTACACTATGTAAATACTATCTATAGGTGTGTTGAGTGTGTTTTTCAAATTTTCCCATGGTTTCTGTTGATTCTGTTTACTTTTGTATTGTAGATGTCAACCTCTCTTGAATCGTGTATTGGTTATGGCGATGGTGCTAGACGTAGTACTCGAAACCTATCCTCCACAACATGGGCTCACTTTTCTCCAAATGGTGAGCTAGTGAGTATGCAAGGGATTTGCATTGGTCACTCTACTAACAACACTGTTGAATATAACATAGTGGTTGAGCTACTATCTGATGCTATTGCACATGGTATCTGCCGTATAGTCGTCAGGCTTGACTCACAGCTCATAGTACTACAACTCACTAATATCTATTCCATGAGAAATCATGCCATCCTTCACATGGTTTTGAGAGGGCTTCTTCTGGAAAGACATTTCGATTTCATACTATATGCACATATTTCTAGAACTTAGAATGTATTAGTAGATACCTTTGTTAATTTTGTTTTAGATCGACATTTGCAACAAAGGTAAATAACTTTCAATTCACATCACTTCATATTGAAAGAAGAATAGGAACTAGGAAACACTGATATATATATATATATAAAGTTTGGTTTTACAAAATGTGTCCCCTAAGACACATATGGCTACATCGCCCATATAAAAACTACATTCAAAACATTTAAGTAGACAAATAAGTGGTGCTCATGATAAAACGACATTGCACGAGCTATCTTGCGCAATAATCAACCAATATGACTAGGCAATTTGATTGTGTCGCTGAAGTTGCAATGGAATATGATCGACCATAGTCTCATCAAGCCATATGTCATTCCTTCCATGTGACGCTCCACCTATGATAGGATCTCAACTACCTTAGGATCTTGTAGCACATCCCATCCTACCGCAGTGACTCGTACTGGTCTCACTGCCTCCTCCTACAGTTGTGTCTCTATGCGACAAATATATGTAGCACTTACTGGTTGAACAGGTCCAACATCTGCATGTACACATCAAATAATTTAGTCTCGGGAACATCAAAAAATACAAAAAAAATTGTAAAACTTTAAAAAACTTAATGGTCAAAGTATCTAACCCGAAGCATACCCTTTCTCACCCTTAGGCAACTCAAACTTGAGATCATCAAGGGAATCCATCCCTGCGAAGGATAATCATAAATAATGAGGACTTGGTGGAGTTTGTGGTATGTACATATGCTTGTAAGAGAGGAATTGGTGGATTCCTTATGTAGGAGGGATAGGTAGTGTGCTACGAGTAACAAAAAATGAAAGAGAACGAGCAGAAATATCTGACTCATGATCTTGAGTTAACATTGATCATTCATGTGTTAAAGATGTGGAGGTGTTATCTTCTTTATCAAGAGGTCTGTATTGATGAGTGATCACAGTGGGTTGAGATACTTGTTTGACCAGCCAAAATTGGATTCCAGGAAAGCTTAATCATTGGCCACGATTAGTGAGTTTGACTTTGAGGTCAGGTACATCAAGGGTAAGGAGAACAAGGTTACAGATGCTCTTAGAAGGTAGGTACAGGTAAATCACATTGAAACTATGAGTTCTTATGGGACAAAGCTACAAGATCAGATCTTATAAGCAGGTTAACATGATAACATGTACATGGAGTTTAGGCATAGGTTATAGTAGAGTATAGGTACAGGTAGTGGTATAGGTGCACAGGATGTGGACTATAATGACTCAGTAGATGGCTTGATCTGTTTTAGGGACATGATATATGTTATAGACAATAGTGAGCTCAAGAATATTATCTTGAGGGAGTTTCATGCAAAATCATATTCAGGAAACTCAGGATATCAAAAGACATTGACTGCAATGAATAAGTTCTATTATTGGTCAAATTTGAAGAAGGATGTGGCATAGTTTGTGGCTAGGTGCTTGGATTGTCAGCAGGTGAAGGAAGAGTGTAAGCACCTAGGTGGATTACTACAACCGATTCTGGTCCTAGAGTGGAAATGGGAGGTCATTTCTATGGATTTCATTACAGGATATTTGGGGACATCTAGACAACATGATTCCATCATGGTTGTGGTGGACAGGTTCAAAAAGGTAGCACACTTCATTCCAGTTAAGTCCACTTATTTAGTTAGTTATGTAGCATAGGTATTCATCATAGATGTGGTCTGATTGCATGGTGTTCCGAATAATATTGTGTCAGACAGGGATGTTAAGTTCACTTGTACATTCTCGAAATAGTTTTTTGCAGGTTTGGGTACAAAGTTGGCCTTCATTACTACTTATCATCCGTAGACATATGGAAAAATAGAGAGGGTCAATGAGATATTTGAGGACATGTTGAGGATATATGTGATGCACCAACAAAGGAGATGGGAGGAGTATCCTTCATTGGTCAAGTTTTCTTATAATAATGGTTACCATGGGTCTTATAGGATGAGTGTATTTGAGGCACTCTATGGGTGTAGTTGAAATACTCCCATCAGTTAGAGTGATCCAGTGAATAGGGTGTTGATCAGACTGGATGTGTTGGCAGAGATGGAACAAGAAATGCAGGTAATAAATAAGAATCTAAAGGAAACATAGGACATGCATAAAATTTATGTAGATTAGAACAGGTTGTGTAAGGAGTTTCAGGTTGGGGAACATGTGTATGTGTGTGTCAAGTCAAAGAAGAGCTCCTTGCGGATTGAGTCTGTGTCAAGATGGCACCTCAATTTTGTGGACCTTTCAAGATATTTGAAAGGATTGGACCAGTAGCTTATCGACTTGCACTACCTCCAATAGTGAAATTCCATGATGTTTTCCATGTGTCATTGCTTAATAGGTATGTTAAATATGTTGATCATGTGATAGAATGGTCTGTGTTACAGGTGGAGCCAGAAGGATAACTCTAGCTAGAACTGTAGTGCATATTGGAAAGAAAGACGCTCATGCTTCGGAACCGAGCAATCGAGCAGGTTAAAGTGCAATGGAAGCACTTTGGGCCCGATGAAGCTACATGGAAGATGGCTGATCAAATGTGGTCTATGTATCCTTCTCTATTCGTTGGTTGAGCGAATGTTTTTGGTATGATTTTTTTGGTATGTGTATGTATATGTATATGGATGTAAATACCCCCATGAGCTGTGTTATAAAGCTCCAATAAGTGGTATGGGTGTCATGTCATTATGGTTATCATGTAGTTATTTTTTCATGTTGGTTTTCTTCTCAGTAGGTTGATCATTGTAAATACTGCATCGAGCTAAGTTATAAAGCTCCAAAGGTAGTACATTTTTCTTTCAGTAGCCTTGTTTTTTATAGGTGTCAATGAACACTGAGGATGGTGTTCCTCCAAGGGGGAGGGTTCTGTAACAACCCTAGTAAAAATTCCATGTAATAAAAGTTAATAAAGGAAAAATAATAACCATGTTTATGGGACACTTATTCCAAGCTGAATGTTGGGAAATACATCCTAGTGTAGGTGTTCATTTGGTTTATTATGGCTAAGGAAATTGGCAAAGGAAATGGAAAAGGCTTTGGAAAGGAAAAATGGCATTAATTGGCATTTTATTTGTAAAAATAAAGGAAATTAGGAGAAAATGAAGGTGAAAGGTCAAAGGTTGCATGTGATGAGGAAAATGAAGGAAAATAATGGAAAATGAAGAAAATGGAGGCCTCATTAATAAAAAGGCTTATGAGGATTAGTTGTTACCTTTTGTTAGTTTAGTTTTGGAGCTCTCTCTCTATTCCCTCTCTCTCACACTCTTGGAAGATTATATTTTTCTTGGAGCACTTCAGCATTGGATCAAGAAAGGCAAAGAAGGCAAGAGGAAGCAAAGATCAAGCAAGGAAGAGAAAGATCTAGTAGCTACAACATGATTATTTATAGGTATTGATTTGCATGTGTGATTTCCTTGCTAGATTTAGCATGCATGGTTATGCATGTGTGTTCTTGGCTCTCTTGTTTTCATGGGCATGGGTTTTTCCAGGTGTGACAGTGTTTTTCAGCCTAGACTTACCATTATCGGATAACCATGGTGTGGTGGTTTCTTTTGTATGTGGTTGAGCTAGATTTTTGGATGGACTCAAAGTTGAGTGGGGTGGTCCTAGGATTATTCACAAGGCCTAGGAATCCCGAGATGGGATACATGGCAAAGCCTGAATGTGAAAACCTCGATTGAGCCTAGGAAGCACTTGACCGGTGAATTGCAGGATACATGGTAAATCTTGATGGTGAGTACCATTTATTGGGCACAGGAATATTGGGATGGGATACATGGTAAAGCCAAGAGGTTGGAGACATGGTAATGGCGGGATACACGGTAAAGTCGAGATATTGGGACGGACAAATCCCTCACGGTGTAGGTGGAGAGATTCAGTGGCATCCGTGCTTGTTTTTGGCCTAGTGATTTGGCAAGGATTGCGTTAAATCCTGGTATTGTATGTTTATTGTTTATGAACTAGTGATCCGGTGGGGATTGCGGTAAATCCTGGTTCTATTGGTGAGGGTGAGGTGGTGTAGCCTGGGGAAGACCTAGTTGATTTTGGTTATGATTCCCACATTCATGATTGGAATATGACACGAGGGTGATTGGTTGAAAGAAAGATTTAGTTAAGCCAATCTATGGTTGGGTAGTACGTGGAAGTCCCAAACCTAGTTGGCCTATTTTTTCATTAATAAAAACTATTTCTCCTTGGTATTTTATGAGAAAATGTACTGGTTCATATGGGAAATTTATGGGTGATGTATCCTTGTTATTTCTATTGGTTATATGTTGGTTATGAGAATTTTTTATGATAATGATGATGTATGGCTCTCATCATGTTTTTATTTGTAAGTGAATGTACAATGAATATGTGCCTCAATAGATGATAATGCAGCTAACGTGATAAGGAATAAATGCTTCTTAGAAATTATCAGATAAGTATGAGACCTCTATGCTCAGATATGTTGTTATGACCTATAGAATGCATATTTGTGACATGTTTGACAAAATGCCTGTCATGGCTAGTAGGGGTCCAACTAAGTATTTGTTCAAATATTTTCATCTGTATCATTGTTTTGATGTTACTTTTCATTCTTGAAAGCTTCATGGAGTTCTGGGCAGTGGCCTGAGTCTTGGCCCTGAAAAAGTGGCACAAAATCCAATGTCGCAGGCTCAGAACTAGTTGAAAAAGACCCCAGGTGCTTGCATGCCCATGCTGTGAGAGCGACTATAGGGCCCCAGTCACATGCATGCCCATGTTATGGGAGCGACTGAGGATCTAGGGCAGTGAAGTGTCAAGTTGTCTAAGGGGTTGATCACCTAGAAGGGTTGGTTGGCTCTTGTAGGTTCTGTGCCAGGTGCAAAAGGTCAGGTTGGTTGTTTTGTGCAAGTTCCACTTCCTTAACTGTATATGGGGAGTTGAATCAAATTGTAGTAGCCTCTCATAACATGTTTACCCCAGCATACTTGTTCACTAGGTAAATGTGGGAGGAGGGTGTTATAGTAAAAAATACTATTTATAGGTTAAAAATATCCATGGTAAGTGTGGGTGAGTCTACATGCTTAAAAATCTTGTTACAAGTTTTTTTATTTTTATTTTTTTAATCTATATAGATTCAACTCATATATTAATTCTTTTTAATAATAATAATAATAATAATAATAATAATAATAATTGCAATGAGAGGTGCATTCTACATGCTAGTATGAGGGCGATGTGTGATTCTGTTTGTGCTCAACTTTGGAGTTGACATGTTTCCCTCTTAGAATAAAAATAAAATATTTTTAATGTTTGCAATAATGAAAAACGAAGACTAATATGCTTTTTTAACTAGTTTCAGTTAAAAGCGCTGTAAAACATCAATAAATCCAAGCTCATTACCATCCCTCAATTTGTTATTGATATTACAACATAATCTAGTAAAACTATTTCACTTGTTATAAAAAAAAAAAAAAATTCTATGTCCACATCAGTTAATATATTTTCATATCAACTTTAAAAAGAGATGAACTAATTAGAAGTGAAAGAAAGTGTGAGTAAGGTGTTTAAACCTTATACCTTTTAAAAATATTTCAACAAAGGATTTAAATAAACTATTTGAAAATCTATATTAACTAAATTATGTTGATATTAACTTCATGTATGTCTATACAAAGATTTATTTTTAAAAGAAAATATTTTAATGTTGTGTATAATAAAATATTCACTCTCCAAAGAAAAAAGTAATTGAAAATTAAAAATTAAAATAAAAAATATGAAATACTTCGTAATAAAACTAAGAGGAATTGAATTAATTAATGTCACATTTAAAAATATTCATAATAATAAAAATTTCCATTGTGGTTCAACAATAAAGTATTTTAGTGTGAAGCGTTAAATAATATTGATGTATACTTAAAATATATTAATAGCAAAAAAAACATTTTAATGTGGATAAAACAATCATAGATAAAATGTCTCAATGCACATGCTATGTAAATTATTTTAATGTCAACTATGTATATATATTATATATTGTTAAAAAAATTATATAGTTAAATTTTCATAAGGCACACAAAAACTCTGTTATTCACATCAAATAATAATACAATATCAATATAAGAAACTATGTCTAGAGATAGCTAATCTATCTTGGACATACAATCTCTTGGTTGAGTGAATATTTCAACCACACACAAATCTACGAAGCTAACCAGTTGGAGAGAATCTCTCAACCAACTAGATCTCAACAAACTCCCAAATATTAGGAACAAACTCCTAGACATAGAAAACATCACAACTAAGAAAAGTAGGAATTATATTTTCCAAGTCACCCGCTTAATGACTACTTGTCTCGATCTCAATTAGCAAGATCTACATCTGGTCCAATATGGAAATTACACCTTGTACCTTGTTCATGCAGACATCATCAAATTGTCGACGTCCATATAAAGGAACAACCATCCACCTGAATGCATGGGTACCTAACCGCTGCAGTCGTTGGTCTAGTAGGAAGTCCTTCACATATATGGTTCATCCAACTCCTTGATGAACTCGATTTGACATGGTTATTCACACAAATTATTCCATCTCACAATCCCCCCTCGCCTTAATCAAAGACTCAATTCTCTGATTACATATCAATCTTAGATATGAGTACACCTTCCACCCTCGTAGCTATGGAGTGGTTGATTTCACAACTTGATGTCAGTGCTAGGAAACACATAAGAAAGGGGTATGAATGCCTCTTTGGGTCTTACAACCATATTCCCTTTTAATATGCCACAGCTGACCATTACAAAGCAATATATGAGATGTAGATTTGCTATAATTATAATGTGTGACTCATCCTTTAGCACGACCATGAGTCTATTCTACAAACACAAACAAACTTGGTTGTCCATCATCCTTTAATCTCTATTGCTTCTCCTTTACCTCCTCTTGTTCATATCATGCACAAAATATCTTTGGCATCTTCAGTATCACTGTCCAATAATTGTCTTGAATTTTAAAAAAATCACTACACTTCACATTGAGTTGGCTAGAATCAATATATTAATCAACTCTATTATGTTCCAATTCTAAGGAAATTCCATTATTTATAAACAACATGCTATTCTTTACAAATAATTGAGAAAAACATTTCATTTTATCATGACCAAAGCTTTCACTTGCATAATCAAATCACCCAAAAGAAGCGCCTACAATAAAGATCCCAATGGAGAAACCAATAACACATGTCCATAACCAGAACCATAAATGAGCGTGTTAGGCCTATATTTTTTCTTTCTTTATATCATATTTTACTCAGAAATCCCTCATGTTTTTGTTTAGTTTGAATGGTTATTGTTGTGATTTTGTGCATTCTTGGAGACAATAAAGTAAGTATCTACTATTTTCCACGATTCCCTTGTTTTAACAAGATTTAAACATTAAAAGCATCATTAATAATAGTTTGTTTGTTTGCAGGTTTAAACTTAGTTGATTACCTTTTTACACATATGCCAACATCCATTGATCCTGCACTCACCTTCTTATACTATGCATCATATTCTTGTACCAATTTGGATTCCTGCACTCATGAGGATTCTTGCACCAGTTTATTATAAGACTACCTGGTTCCTACACCGCACATCAAATTCCTACACTCATGAGGATTCCTGCACCATGTATCAAGTTCCTGCACTAGAGTCAAAGAATGCGTAGACTACTTCAATTAGTCAAATTTGGAGGACATTACTTACCTGAAAGTTTGAATATTAGTTCGAGGATATTTTGGGAAACGCTTGTTGGTCAACATCACACTTAGTTTTCACCACGAGTCGCAGACCAATAAAAGAGGAACCATTTACCAAAATAGTCCCTCATGTACCAGATTCAACTCCTTTATTCGACATTTAGTTGCACCAGAACTAAATCCGACTTTTATACATGGAAAACTGTTACGATTTGTAATATGTTCCTTTTGTATTTGATTGGATTATTAATAGCCTGATTTGTAATGTAAATATCTATATAAACTGGAAGATGGCCTGGAGCCAAGGGGGAGAGAGGAGATGGTCCCAATGTAGTATTATGCGAGTATAGTTGACCTCTGGATCGCTCCCTTTGTTTTGTAGAGTTTCATCGTTTCCTACACCATGTAAAGACTACACTTTCAAGATTAATTGAACCACTTCATGTCAGGTTCTTTTCAATTCGGTTGAAAATTTCATGCTTATAATCTTTGTGTCAACCACATCATTGAAAGAGGGTGCAAGCTTGCTGGGTTGGCTGCGAGACTAGCTTGAAAACACTTTGAATTATTCAGGATTAGGTTGGATTGTGATGTGTTGAGTGAAGAGCGTTTAATTCGTCATTTACTGTGTGAGAATTGTAATATTAGATCGTAATATTTATTCTTTTGACAGTCCCTTTCCTTCTTTCAAAGTCAATGTCATTTTATTTGTTGCATTCAATACGATATTGGAAAATTGTTTTTCAAGTTGAAAATATTTCTTTACAGTGAATAGTATATCAGATTGTGTGTCACCTCTATCGATTTCATGCATACATGGGGTATGTCTCTCCTAGTGTTTTGTATTCATGGTGTTATATTATTCTTTGAGACTTTACCTCTATATGATTTGATCACACAATTCCACTCCTTTAAATTGGTTTAGATCCAACAGAATCTCGTGGGTTTATGCTCTAGAATACAAGATCGATTTCACCTTAATTATTTGAATGAATATGATTTAGAGTAGAGGTGTATGGATATGGTGAGATCGTAGCCTATTGAGATATTTCTTGTATCAATTGGATTTTAAATAACTTTGTTTACCGAGGCTGTGTAATCAACAGAGGCCGCATATACATAATTTTGTTATTATCAATTTGAATCGTGATTCTTGCATGTTGGAGAGCCTGCGTTGATAAAGGGAAACTACATCATGTTTAAGATCGATAATGTTTCTCCCACATTTTAGTTTCCATTAGACTTTTGGTCATTTTCCAAAGAAAGATTTAGTTCTGTTACAGAGGGACAAAGAAGGCAAGAGAATTTATATTAGAGTGATTTCTTTCATATATTTGTTTACAAAGTAAATACATTTGCCAAGGTTAGATGATGCTTTCAGGTTTTAATTTTTTAAAAGGATTTTGTTACAAAGAGAGAGATGAGGTAGAATTAGGGCATACTTGTTTTAATTTGATTTGCACAAAGAATGGTTTGAATTGATCTTGAGTTTGAATTTCTTTCATCATTTATAGTCTTCCATTTTCTTATGATCCTCAGTTTGAATTGATAGGCATCGCTTGGTCTCCAGTTAAACGATAATTAGAATTTACCCTTTGCCAATAATTAGGATTTCCTTTTGCAATTGCTAATAGTACAAGTTTGTCTTTCTTTTTCCAAATGTTATATTGAGGTTAGTTTCCAACTGTCCGGATTAGTGTTTATTCTTTCTAAATTTTCCTTTGAAGTGCAAGAGTTAATTTAATTTTTTTAGATTGATGTGCAAGTTAGAATATAATTTGATTTTCAAGTTGTTGGGGGTTCTCTCTGGCATTTCCAGTGCTGCTCCTCGATGTTCACAAACTCCTGGATTGAAAATTAAATTTTATTCCATTAATATGCCCTATATTGCACCAAACATTTTGGTGTTGTTGTTGGGGAGGTGCTTAGGGGATAGACCTTGGTTACCTGTTGCAGTTTGGTTTTCTTTTCACCTAGTTTCTCTTACACATTTATGTTCTGTGAATTTATTTATTTCCTACATATCTTGTTTATTTGAAGGTTTTTCATTTCTCAGGTGCTGTAAGAACCCCCCATATATATACATTACCACTCTGCTGACATAATACACAAAATGGCTTGTTGAGAACATGAAAATGGTATTTTGAGGAATCATTCAATGAGGAGTTTTGATGCTGCAACAAAGACATACAAATCATCCAGTGAAGAACTCACAAGTGAAAAATTTAGTATTTTGTTTGAACATAAAATAATATTATTGAATCTTTGATTTCAACATTGGATGATTTGCAGGAAGAGCTAGAAAAGGATAAAGAACCACTGCTAATCTTTTGCGCCAACTGTAGAAAGAAACACTTCCTTGGAAAGTGTCCACTTAGTAGCCTGGAATTTTATAGAATTTGTGAAGAGGCTCACGCAATAGAACATTTCCCATCACTGCCAGGATTACTAAAGGTACTTAGGAAATCAAGTAAGAAATCAAATTGATTTCCAGGTATAAGTTAAACCCCCTAATCATTTAATACTTGGAATAATGCTTATTCTCCTAAGTAGGTTCCTCAACATGTTTACAATCATGTAGTTTCATGGAAAAATTTCAGTCCTCATCCAATTGAATACCCTACTTCATGGCTGTAGTGGCCCTCTCCTGAGACCTCATCCTAGAGTCAAATATCCCCATGGCCTCAAGAATGGTTTGTAGCCTCTTCCCTAGGGAATTATTTCATGCAAAATCAATTACTTGAACAACAACAACAACCACAATTTCCACCTAATGGACCACCAAGTCATTCTCCTCCATGGTTTGAGCTACCTATGTAACCTTACCTTAATCCATACTCTATCCCTCATCCTAATCCATACTCTATCCCTTATCCTCATCCACCCCTAATCCTAACCCTAGTCCAAAACATAATTTAAACTCTAGACCTAACCATAGTCAAAAATTTAATTCAAACCCTAGACCTAACCCTAGTGCAAACCTTAGTTCAAACCCTAACCCAAACCATATCCCAAACCCTAATCCAAACCAATAGGTTGCACAACAATTTAAAACACCTATTCTTCCCATTGAATCCATTATTGAGTGTAATGATATATCTTCGAGGTTGAGGGAAGAGGTGAGTTTGGAAACATCTCCTATCACTACAGAAAATTCAGCTCGGGAAGAAACTTTGATTCAAATACCATTGGAGGATAAATATTAAATTATGACCCATTATAAAACTATTGTTGAAGTTAAAAACCCTATAATTTCCCTTAACCATTCTTTTCAATTTGAAAAGTAGATATTTGAGCCCCAACATGAGGGATTTTTCTTTTTTCTTTCACCAGATTGCTTATGCCTCCCAGAGTGTGTTCATCAAGCTGTGGAAGATTTGTACGAGTTGGAAAATTATAAATATGTGGACCCCATTGAATCTTGGTTTCAGGCAGTCGTCAGCACACCTGATTCCCTCATCATTCGATAACTCTTAGTACCATATTGATTAAAGCAGTTGGTTTCTCATACTCTAGTATGTGTTGAATTTTATTCTTTAAAACTGAGTGTGAGTATATTTAGTATTCCGTTATGCACATGGATACATTGGAAGTACTCCTACACTTGAAGGATATCTTCCTCTCTCTAAATTAGGTAGGTTAGTTTAAGAGTAATGAATAAAAATGTCATTTTAATAAAAATTTTACAACAACACTCTTGAAACCATAATTCCTAAGGCACAAATATTGAATTTTTTGTCATTAAGCACTCTTGTGGTAAGACTTGTTAGAAGAAATTCACTCTTAATACCTCATATTTTATAGAGTGACTTTGATTATTGACCAATATTATTCATTGGATTAGTTATGGGTATTATTATAGTTATGTTTTCCATTCATAAGAGTAAAAACCTACTTCTGGCCTATTCATTCTAATAAACTATCATCCAAGAAATATTTTCAACTTTGTCTTCAAAGGTATTAATCAAAATCCTCTTATGGTGGAACACTTCTATAAAATCCTAACGATCTCTCATAATAACCCTAACATGATTAACTTGAGGAATCTTTCAGCCATTATCTGAGATGCTTTCTTTAAAATGATTCTTTAAGGTAGAATGACCAACCCGTAAATATTAGTAATTAAAAACTTTTCATGCCATCCCATGCTCTTAAGGAGCATATTTGCCTCCCCACCTATTGAGTAACCTATCTGAGGTTAATCACAATCATAATTTCTAACATAAAATGATTAATTGAGGGATGGGAGGTCCCATTACGAGCTGACCTACCATGATCATGGGTCCTAACAAGAATTACATCAGTGATACTAGTCACCAAGCTAGGGTAATGGTTTTCAGTTGAAAAGATGGAAGACAAGAGGTCTCATCACGAGACGACTTGTTCATTCTTGTTAGTTCTTGTGAATGACACTGTCGTTAGCTGATTACCAAGCCAGGACAATGACCTTCAATTAATTTCTAAGCAAATGTAAATGCTTTCAATCAACTCTGAGTTTATATCTAATAGATGGGACATATGAATTTTGTGGGGTTAAAAGGCATCCCTGTGGAGGCTATAGATGCTTTCTGGTAGTAGGGCCATTCCTGTGGTATTGAAGTTAATTTTACACTACGATTTAATTGGTCGTTTTTGTCTTTCCTTGAACTCATTATCATATGTCTATGAGAATGGCTTTAAGATCCTTTTGGTAATGTGCTTTGGATTTCTATCTTTTAGAAATATGAAGGTTTTCATGGATGTGGGACCCTTAGTGTACGTGATTCACTTTGCTTGAACAAGAGGAGCTTCAACTATATGTTGGATAATGGTAAGATGGTCACTGTGGGAAGGTATTATTTTATCTATTCTTAACACCATGGATTTCAAATCATGTCATTTATATTTACAATGAGGATATTAAAGTAAAACTTCTGATCAAGGTTTCCCTTGAAATACTTGTGGAAATTTTAGTAACTGGCTATTTTATTTAGTAATAACACCATCCTTGTAATTTAGTATTCCTATGGTAGCCCCTGTCTTAGGATATCTTGAAATAAGTCTTCATAAATAGAGAGCCCACCATACACTCTATTTTTAGAAGAAGCTCTATCTAGAAAAGGAAATGTTGATTACACAGAGTTGCACGAACACTATTACGAGTGTAAATGTCATCCATAAATGTTTTAATCTTGTTTTTTTGCAAGGGAGTGACAATAAAACAATTGATTTTCTTTCATGCGGACATCCAAGATGATTAGCATGGGGGGATGTTAGGCCTCTGTTTTAGCTTGCTTTATATCATATTTTACTCGAAAATCCCTCATGCTTTTTTTAGTTTGAATGGTTATTGTCGTGATTTTGTGTATTCTTGGAGACAATAAAGTAAGTATTTACTATTTTCCATGATTCCCTTGTTTTAACAATATTTAACCTACAAAAGAATCATTAATAATAGTTTGTGTGTTTGCAGGTTTAAAATTACTTGATTACCTTTTTACACATATGACAACTAGCCTTGATCCTCCACTCACCTTGTTATACTATGCATCAGATTCTTATACCGATAGGGATTCTTGCACATATGAGGATTCCTACACTAGTTTATTATAAGACTGCCCGGTTCCTGCACCACATATCAAATTCCTGCACTCATGAGGATTCTTGTACTAGTTTATTATAAGACTATCTGATTCCTACACCATGTATCAAGTTCCTGGACTAGAGTAAAATAATGCATAGACTACAATTAGTCAAATTTGGAGGACATTACTTACCTGGAAGTTTGAATATTAGTTTGAGGATGTTTTGGGAAACGCTTTTTGGTCAACACCGCACTTATTTTTCACCACGAGTTGTAGACCGAGAAAATAGGATCCATTTACCAAAACAGTCCCTCATGTACCAGATTCAACTCCTCTATTCGACATTTAGTTGCACCAGAACTAGATCCGACTTTTATCCATGGAAAATTGTTACGATTTGTAATGCATTCCTTTTGTATCTGATTGGATTATTAATAGCTTGATTTGTAATGTAAATATTTATATAAACTAGAAGATGTCTTGGAGCCAAGGGGGAGAGAGGAGAAAGTCCCAATGTAGTATTACGCAAGTATAGTCGACCTATGGATCACTCCCTCTGTTTGCTGGAGTCTGATCTTTTCCTACACCATGTAAAGACTGCACTTTCAAGATTAATTGAACCACTTCATGCCAGGTTCTTTTCAATTTGGTTGGAGATTTCATGTTTATAATCTGTGTGAACCAGATCGTTGAAAGAGGGTGTGAGCTCGTTGGGTTGGCTGCAAGACTAGCTTGACACCACTCTGAATTATTTAGGATTAGGTTGGATTACGATGTGCTGAGTGAAGATTGTTTAATTTGTCATTTACTGTGTGAGAATTGTAAGATTAGATCGTAATATTTATTTTTTGATATTCACTTTCCTTCTTTCAAAGTCAATGTCATTTTATTTGTTGCATTTAATACGATATTGGAAAATTGTTCTTTAAGTTGAAAATATTTCTTTACAGTGAATACTATATTGGATTGTGTGTCACCTCTGTCGATTTCATGCATACATGGGGTATGTCTCTCCTACTGTTTTATATCCATGGTGTCGGCTTATGATTTGAGACTCTACCTCTACAGGATTTGATTGCACAATTCCACTCTTTTAAATTGGCTTAGATCCAATGGAATCTTGTGGGTTTTTTCTCCAGAATACGAGATCTATTTCACCTTAATGATTTGAATGATTATGATTTAGAGTAGAGGTGTATGGATATGGCGAGATCATAGCTATTGAGATATTTCTTGTATCAATCGAATTTTAAATAGCTTTTATTTATAGAGGCTGTGTATTCATCAGTTGCAGAGGCTGCAAATACATATTTTTGTTATTAGCCATTTGAATTGTGATTCCTGCATGTTGGAGAGCCTACGTTGATGAAGGGAAACTACATCGTGTTTGAGATCAATAATGTTTCTCCGAGATTGTAGTGTCCATCAAACTTTTGGTAATTTTCCAAAGCAAGATTTAGTTTTGTTACATAGGGACAAAGAAGGCGAGATAATTTATATTAGAGAGATTTCTTTCATAGATTTGTTTACATAGTAAATATATCTACCAAGGTTGGATGATGCTTTTAGGTTTTAATTTCTTAAAAGGATTTTTTTACACAGAGACAAATGAGGCAGAATTAGGGCAGACTTGTTGTAATTTTATTTTCACAAAGAATGGTTTGAATTGATATTGAGTTTGAATTTCGTTCATCATTTACATTCTTCCATTTTCTTATGATCCTTAGTTTGAATTGATAGGCATCATGTGGTCTCCAGTTAAAAGATAATTAAAATTTACCTTTTTCCAATAATTAGGATTTCCTTTTGCAGTTTGTAATAGTACAAGTTTGTCTTTTATTTTCCAAATGTTAGATTGAGGTTTGTTTCCAACTGTCCAAATTGGTGTTTATGCTTTCTGAAGTTTCCTTTGAAGTGGAAGATTTAATTTAATTTGTTGGGATTGATGTGCAAGTTAGACTAGAATTTGATTTGCAGGTTGTCGGGGGCTCTCTCTGGCATTTCCAGTGTCGTGCCTTGAAGCTCACAAACTCCCGGATTGACAATTAAATGTTGTTCCATTAATATTTCCTATATTTCACCCAAGATAATGAAAAAAACTAAAGCGAACTAGGGGAAGACTTCACGTATTTTTTCAAAGAAACACCCTCATGAAATAACAATATACAAGGGGCCTCATCTAGGACACAAGAAATCATCAGACTCACTAGTCTCAATATTTATAGGGATGGTGTCCCACTCATGACACATGAGTGTCTCTACAAGTTTGACTCTAGGCCAAAAACACAGTCCACAAGGCACCGCTGCCAACCACCTTCACGAGCTACAACCCCTTCATTGATTCTATTCCCACAACCTTTGAGTTAAAAAGATCCTCATCCATTGATGTGTCCATCGTGGACCCCTAGAGATGAAAACCATCCGACTTCAACACAGGTCAGGAATGTTCATGCCCTCTACCCTTAGCTTTCAACATCAATCGATTCCTCTTAAACTAGCTTGAACTCATGCATTCATACAAAAACACAAAAAACATACAATGTACAGCTTCCTGGATCCAACTGTCTACGACTTGGATTTGGCCTCCAACTCATCACAGAGTCAAAATCAAACACCCCATATCGACACTTTCTTCCTTTGAAACTCTAGGAAATCCTTATTGCATTCATATGCAATTCCCATTCTTGAGGATGCGTTAGACATTTTGAATGACATTTTTGTATGTGGTTGAGAGGGAACTAATTAAATATGTCGGTGAAATGTTTCTTTTTGCAACTTCACAAGGTAGATAATTGAAAGCGGGAAGTGTTTCCTAGTTAGTCAGAGGGAGAGGGTGCAGAAGTGGTCTTCCCTTTTGAATCTACAACTACACTAGTTGACTAGTTGAATAGATCTAGATAACACAAAGCCCCCACTAGCTCCAACACTTAACTCACACAAGTAGTCTTCCACACCTTAGGTTGTTGGAAGAAAAATAATAGAAGGGTTGAGACCCCAAGATCAGGCTTAGTGGCCAACAAAATTTCTGCTATAGTTTAGTAGAACGTCGACATTTTCACCTTATCTAGGATGGATAAGGCATCTCACCTGAGGTGTGCCATGACCTTAGTTAGTTAAGGGTTTAAATATGGTATCAGGAAGAATCATATTAGATATATCAATGCCAGTGAATCTAGAACTATATCCATGAGGAAATAAATCATAACAGATCAAACACATGAAGAGAAAGAACATAATACAAATGTAACCATATTACAAAATTTAAAAGACACAGAAACTCACATGCATAGTATTAGTGTATCCTTGTAATATCTTCTTCCATTAATCTCCATCATCATTACAACAGGACATGCTACTCACAATCCTCATAGAAAGAACAAAATGCAAATACGAAAGAGAAATACATAGTCAAGGTCATGAGAATCAGAGTGAGCTTGAATGGCTCCACAATAACATTTCAGTATTGTCTCCCTCTCCTTTCTTAGATTTTTCCTTTCAACCTTCTTTTATATCCCTGCATTTGCATAGAATTCCACTTCTTCCTCAGAGGATCCACCTTTTTCCTCTTTCGACTGCTTCTATTGCTTTGATGTCAGTATTCTTTTTCACTTGGCTGTGGCTATCTAAGTATTGACTTCTCTGGCCATGTTTCGATAAATATTAGTCTTCGACGAATTCCCTCCTCTTCTCCAGATATCTTCTCCACAACTTCCCAACAATTATCTTTTGTAAAATGTGGTCATTCTTCCAATGTTTCACCTTGCTTCTCAAAACGAAGGACCCAATAGGTCCCAACCATAGTCTATTGACTCATCCTTGAGTCAATCCTTTACTAGCACTATCAGTGTTGCTAATGCTACTGGTGTTCCTCCCTCCATTGCTTCTCCTTGCCTAGTTGCTTCCCCTTGACTAGTTCCTTCAAATGAAAGATCCAACTCAGGGACAAATGCGATGGTTGTGTTTCAGAACTGTGTGTACGCATCAAGAGCTAACTTCCATGTACCTGTGAGGTTGTTCACCTGAGCACGATATAGTGTCATAAGTTCGGCAGTAAGTTGGGCCAGGTGGGTCATCAGTAGAGTATTCCATTGTGTGTCTGTTTCTTCAGTGATCTACTACAGTGTTTCTAGATCATACTTTGTGGGTGACCGAAGGTCCCACAGTATCTTCTTGGTCTTGGCTGATTTATATTCTATGTGCTAGATTTGGGTCTCGAAGCTACCTATTTGTGCTAGAAGTTCCTTAAGCTGGGACTTTTCTCGAGTACCCATGGCTTGATTAAATAATTGATTAGCGCGGCTACGTAGAGGGTAAACAGGTTGATTCTTTCTTGCCAGGCAGAGCAGTCGTGAATTTGTTGCAAAAGGCATTGAGCTTCTTCCGCAGCCTTGATGTTCAAGGACTTTAGATCAACCACTTATACCAGTTTCTACTCAATTTCACCTACATACTGGGTGGTAGGATCTGGCAGTGTGCTTTGAGCGACAACACTATTTCTTTTAAGCTCTCGATTTATTGAGACTAGGCTGTGGAGGCTACTTTGATGTGATGAAAACATTCAATAAGGGTACATGTAGAGAAATATTCTGGTGCATCGGTCACGATGTCAGCTACCTAGGGTCATAGTACCTGTAACTTTTCAGTAATTTGGTCAAGCTAAACCTAAAGGTTCGGTTTCTCCTATAGAAGATGGTCGCGTTCTGCTGCAAGGGCCAGGATCTACAGTTCCTGCTGTTCATGATCAGTAGTTAAGAAATTGTGAAACACCTTTGATTGGCATGCAACCACTTTAATTAAATTAAATAACTAGGCCAAGGACCAATCCTTGAGGTTATTAGGATTCATTGAGAAAGGTCCAGGGAAATGAATCTACAATGAGTGTCCACTGGCAACTGATTTCTCAGAGTGCCCCTGTGGAGATGTTGCTCACTGTGAGGGTTCAGTTGTCAATGGATAAATGTGAACCATGGGAGAGCGTGGTTGTGATGAGATGATAGGATCGACAGGCAAGGGTACTATGAGTGGTGGGGCAGTAAACTACTCAGTGACTGTGAGTGGACTAGATTAAAACAATAAGGAAAAAATGGATGTTTGAATGATTTTTGTAGTAGTAATTTGGGATGTAAGCGCCCCATTTAGATTTTCAGCATTAGATTGGATAATGGAGTCGACCTCCAATTCCATCTTGGTACCGATCATATTCCTAGATGGAAGGATGTTAGAGATTGTGGCAGAAGTGGAAGCTGTGTGAGGTGATGGATTCCGCGACTGTGGTGAGGCAACGAAAGTGGAGGGTGGGTTTTTTTCTATGATGGGTGTTAGAGCCTAGATTTACCTCAGGCTGAAAGAAGGCAATCCTAGGATAACCACAAACCACGCTTAACCTGGTAGCTAGCCCTACCAGGTTGGGAGAGGGCTCTCTCCTTGTCAATCTCAGTCGAGATGACTGGATCAAATTTGGATTTTAGGATAGGTATAGTAGCTCTAGGGTTTTTCATTTGATTTTGTTGCTTTTGTTGCTGGATCAAATGGAGCAGGCAACTTTGGGTCCAGGAAATCAAGTCAGGAATGCAGGGTGTTCTATGGGGTGAGGTAGGTAGGTGTTTTAGCACTTGAAATTGAGTGAGACGGTAGGTCTAAGACTGGTGAGGAGCTGAGGAGGGCATGCAAATATCATGTGTTCTTCTCAAAAAGTAGAAAACATAAAAAACTAAATGGAATTGAGGAGGGCATGCAAAGATCATGTGTCCTTCTCAAAAAGTAGAAAACATCAAAAACTAAATGGTTTCCCAAGGCAGAGCACTGTAACCAATGTATTCTACCTATCTATCTTGATATCATTTAGCATAGAAGAATTAATTAGATTGTGACACACATAACACATGAGAAAAACTAATGACAAAAGAAGAAACTATGAAAAAACACATTACCACAAGTACCCCATAAAAATAGCTGCAAATCCTGGTTTATTTCCTTGCCAAACTGCTGATAAAGGTGTACGATATAGCTCAGAGCATCCAAGAGAGTCCAACCTTTGATAATGACAGAAAAATACATAATACAGACATCAAACCACCTATGCTAGCCATTAGGGGCCAAATCCAAGAGATAAGGAACTGTTACAACCATTTCCAAACAAGGAACATGAATATAGGCAGTGGAACAACTTGCCTCTATAGGCATGGAAACTGATTCATTGACCCCAAAACCACCTCAAACTGATGAATCTACACTCTAAGATCATTTCACAATTAAATTTACATAGCATAGAATTAACAACAATCATAATTTCATCCAACAAGAGAGAAAAAGTCAACTTGTAGAGAAACTAGGCGAAAACTAGATTTTTTGGGCACACTGGCTCTATGCGCAGCGCCATTGGCCAGGTGCGCAATGCCGCTTCAGACCCAGTTTTGGAGGCCTTCCCCTTGGCTAAATTGAGTCCAAGATAGCTCATTGGAAAGGTATTCCTGTCTAGTTTCTGGAACATCTTGAATTTTTTCATTTGGATGTCATTTCCCCCTTCAAAAGTGAAGTCTCCAAAGGCTTCTTCTGTGTGTCCAAAAAGAGGTAGAGAGGTCATTTTTTGGTAGTTTTTTGACCGTTTGGTGACCTAGTTTTGCTCCAAAATTGTTGTGATTTCCTGGGTTTGATGCTCTCATCATGTTGAATCTAGATATACAAGCCATTTCTTCAGAAAGTCCTCGAGTGAAAATGGCAGCGCCAGTGGCGCTGCACACCTAGGGCAATTTTCTGCGTTCAAAATTTCAAAATTTGAAAATGACAAAAATTTATAAAAACTTTCCTAGATTTGGCACAAAGCACCACCATTAGTTGCTTCGATGGGCTAGTGAGGCTTTAGCCAAGATTTTCAACTTATCTTGCTCCTTTTTTCTCCTTAAGGCATTCCTCAACCTAGCCTTAAGCTTCCTCATTCTTATGTTGCATATCTTGTTGCGGGTCATGTAGTGGTAGGCCATGTGGCGAAGCATCTTCTTGTCTCTATTGGCCTTCTCAATCAGCCTCTCAAGGTGTATATTAACCCTCTCAAGCCAAGTTTCCCGGTCATTCTTGATCTCTTGTTCAATTGAAGTCAACTTGGCCTTGGCCTTCTTAGCCTTTTGTCTATTTTGTTTGATCATTTGCAGCTCCATGAGGACTTGCTTGTCACTCAATTGTTTGTTTTCTTGCTCTAAATATTTGATGACCCACTTATCCCTCTCTAAGTTGTTTGACAAGGCTTCTATCTTAGCCTCTTGTTCTTTTATGATCATGTCTTTGGCATTTTGTGGATTTTGAGTTTCCAAGTCAATGACATCAACTCCTTGTGTCTCCTCATGATCAATAAGATAAAAATCTATTTCTTGCTCATCACCAAGATCCTTCTTATGCATCTTTCTCTTGCCTTTACCTTTTCCCTTGCTTTGCTGCTCAACCTGTACCTGTTTAGCTGAAGAATAAGGAAAAGCCCCTTCCACTCCTTGTGGAGATAACATTTACTTGTAGCCTGATGATGAAGGCAAGACCCCTTCCACACCTTGTGGAGATAATACTCGCCTAACAGTTGCAAAAAGTTTCCTAGTGCCCCTCTCATATGTCACAAAGACTGACACTCCAACAGTTTTAGTCTCTTTGACCTTTTCATGTCTTGAAGGTCCACCTTTTTCATGATGCACTGATGAAAATATTTAATGGCCTTTGAACATCTCATGGGAAATGAAAGTCTCCCATGGCATGTGAAGAAGGTTGAGCTGATGTAAAACAATGATTTTAATCAAGGAGTAGTGGAAAATGCTATTTAACTGCTAGGGGTATGGTTTCTTCTTTACAATAAGTGCCATCTTCTCAATGTTCTTGAACATGAAGTAAGTGATATTCATAATCCTTACTCTAGTGAAATGCATCAACAATCTAATGTGGTAGGCATATAGTCGGGAGAACCTACCCTCACAGATGAAGTACTTGATAATGATCTTCATTAATGGAGCAAACCTATCTTCCAAGAACTTGAAGGGGAATACTCTCTTGAGTTTGTCTTTGTATCTAGCCTTGATGTAAGGCTCATAGTACTCCCTATCAATATCCTGACCTTTGTTCCACTTTTCACCCACATCTGGAATACCTGTAGCCTCTGAGATGACAGCTGCTGATACGGTGAATGTAATTCTGGCAAGGGTTACTTCATTATTGTCCAAATGTGTCACAAAAAACCTTGCGAACTCATGATGAAATTTAACCCTTTCTACCATTTCACAAAAACTAAAGCATGGCTGGTGTTTAAAGCAAGAAATGGCAAGTGGACAGGCTTGCAACTCACTCAAATTGGTGGGCTCCACTCTGATAATCCTTCCTCCTTTATGAGGCTTCCTGTGTTGTATGTTTCTCTCCCTGGAACTGTCACTAAGGGTGTCTTCTTCAAGCTCATATTCACTGTCTCTTTCCATTGTTTTTATTGCTGTGATTACTTGTGGTGAATGAAGAGATAGGGTGGATGAATGAAAGATGAGTATGAAGAGATTTTATGGATAAGTAGGTGAGAGTGAATGGGATTTAGGGAGTGAGTAGGGTTTAGGGATGTATGTAGGATAAAGTATGTAGGGTTTTGGGGAGAATGTATAGGGTTTGGGAAATTTGTATGTGGGAATAGGATTTGGGGAAAATGTATGAAGGAATGGGGTTTAGGGAACAATAGGAAATGGATGAGATAGGAAAACAAATGAGAGAGTGATATTTTAAATTTTATGAGATAGTTTGGGTGAACACTAGGGTTTTAACTTTATGAGTGAAAAAGTCACCAAAACTTGATGCAAAACCCTTTTCAACAAGAAAGATTGATTTACTTACTTGCAAAGAGGTAACATGGAAGATTTGAGGCAAATTGGGGCGATTTGGAATGATTTGGAGCTTGGCTGCCAGGTGCGTAGCACCCGTTTAGTTTTGCACTGAGGAAGTCTACCAGGGGCGTAGCGCCGGTCAGGTGTGCAGCGCCGACCTTTGGTGAGCAGCGCCGGTCTGATTTTCTCCAAAAATGCAACGATTGCACACCTTTGCTCAATGACACTTAGAAATCGCGATTTTGGCTCTCCTTTAGCACTTGAATTTCAACATTAGCATAATGAAGTGATCCAAAGAGATATGGCTTTATATGACTTTTACTTTTTAATATTTGATGGTGAAAACCCACTTTTGTAATGTCTATGTGCTTTTTTCAAAAACTCTGTTTTTTGGATGCTTGATCTTTTGCTTGAATAGGTGAACTGATGCTCAATTTCTTTGACTTTTTGCAGTGGCAAGTACTTGGCAATATCACTAGGTGACCAGGAGCAGCATGGAACCATTTATTACATATGAAATCAATAAAATTACATGAAATTTAACAATAAAATACAAATGCTCTTTTTTCACCTCAAAACTAGTTTTGAGGTGAGAACTTAATTAAGCTTACAAATTAAGAAATTAGTACTTTTCTGATCATTATTATCATCCTCATGTGTCTGCTGACCATTATTGAAACTTGACCATGGTAAAACCCTAATACTTAATGAGATTGAAACCCTAAGACCTAAGACCTAATCGATGAAATGAACTGAAAATAAGCATGAATCATGGACAGAAAGGTATGAAAGGAGGTTAGCAGATATATGTCATGAGGGAAAAAACTAAAATGAACCCTACCATCAGTAGATCCATGACCTAATGGAATGCAACTCATGAGAATGGGACTCCTAGTATGAAATGAAAAAGAGTAAATTTTTATTACTGATGGTAGTGTGAAGACACTGACACTAACAATGGGCATGGCAGCATGAGAGTGGGGCTCCTCATTAGTGAGATAAAAAATTTGGGTGGAGGTGGTGCCAACTTTTTTCTTGAGCCCGAATGGTGGCTTAATGGAAATGGGGCAAGGATTTAGAATTGCAGCTTTCGATCGAGAGTAGGGTCTGACTTCAAGGATCGAAGCAACCAGAGGACTACAATCAAATAAAGAGGGAGTCTTGAACTATTAAATTCTTAAAAGGTTGGGAATGGAATTACTGAGGCACCAAGGTTAACCATGATTTCTTGTAGGGACTGCATTTATGTCTAAAGCTTTTTTATGACCGGGTTCAGCATCTCCTTGGCCATCCACTTCCTTGGTTCTACAAGGGCTTCTCCTAGTAATAGTGGGGGCACCATTCCTCCAAACAAATAGATATGCCTCCCCTCTCTAATTTCTCCAATAATTCCCTGCTAGGAAGAAAATTCAATATGGAATGCTTCTTTAGTTAAAACAAACTTTTGCCCCCACATCTAAAATGTGTCTAGATGAACACACGTCGGTTATATCCAGGTGGTTCCATGGTTGATGCCAAACTAGATATCTAGTGAATAGTCATCAAGTAGTGACTTCGAGATTGTTTGTGTGGCCTTGACATCTTTCAACATCTTCTTGTACCATTCTACAAAGGAGGCCTCATTGATTTATTTGCTGTTGGGGTCCCTGAAAGTCCTCCAAGGTACATACATGAGAGCAAGTTGATGATCTTCAATACCATTTCCATCTCTCGACCTTTGGGTGGGAGCCATTTCCACATGGCCAATTTCACTATGAGATATCCATAAATAGAGTAGGTGGCTCTTTTATACACATCCTTGCATGTATCGAAAAGTTCATGTATGAGAAAGCTACACCAATTTAGCTGCGTGCCCTGCACATAAGCCTCCGCAACTGAGATGGTGTCTAATGTGCATTCACCTCACGAAAAGTGTCGCATAAGCTTCCCAGTGATCATGTAACAAGAAAAATTGATGTTAGACTTATTGATAGGCTCTATCAAAGCACCCTTGCCTCCTCGCTAGGTTCCATATCTGTTATAGTAATTATCATCACCTATTTTCTTTCCTCTCTTGGATGCAGTTTGGAAATTAGTTGATACGGAAGCTCCAACATCTGACAGCCTTGTGAAATTCTGAATATTGACAGGATGGATGGGGTATTCCTTATCCAACCATAACGATCCCCCATGCATCCTACTGATGAGAAGTTTTGTGCACCACATTGCTGCTTCTTATGTGCCGAAGACTAGAAGACTTCTTAAATTCATCAACATTGACTGCTGAATTCCCTTGAAATATTTAGTGACTTTCATGGAAAGACTCCCATCAACGTTGGTAACAAGAATTGTGTAGACCTCCCACTTTAGTACTGAAAACTTGAACGAGTTGGAGAGGTTGTTGTCGAAAGGAACAACTTTATCATATTTTCTGTAGAGAGGCTCTCTCTTTGTAACTATGGAATCCAGTTCAACTTCTGGAACAAAATTTATGGTCTTTGTCATTGTGGTAGAGAAATTTTGGTATACAAAGAACACTGGGGGCTTGGACTTGGGCTTGGAATAGAGAGAATGAGAGATAGACTCCAGACTTGACAATGCGACCACCTCAACTTTTTGTTCTGAGAAATTTATCGATCCCATGCAGACTAAATATAAATACTTGACATGTCATTTTTTATTAGACCACTTAAATAATTAATATGGTAACTTCCCCACTTGGTCTCAACCATGGCAGAAATAAAGGCAACTGAGCTGACTTGAATCGAATGATGAAAAGTTGAAAAAGGAGGGTGGAATAGATGGGTAATTATGATGCAATGATGGAAGATGCCTAGAATTGATGATGGATCATGTCAAGGGTATTATGGGAAATATTTAGCCCAAATTTTGACTGACACAGGGAATTATTTCTTAATTATGACACATAAGACTACTGACACGTGTGACTCCCCGACCACAAGAAGTTGTGGAGGGATGGAAGTAATTCCGCAACTAAAAGACCTGACAGAAGTTTATTCTTGACTGAATCCAACTAGAATAACATACCAACTAACCTTAACTGACACAAATGATATACTAAAAGAACTTATGAAATCTACCTAAACCTACCTACAATCTCCTTGTGGAGATTCAATCAATTTGGTGCAAAATTTCTCAAGCCATGGAAAGGTTTCAGGCATGCACCATTCACCCATCTCAACAGTAAGACACCATCTAATTCTGCAAGCTTGACAACTCACAATTCCTTCACTTCTAAAATAATAAAGGGTCCCAACTAATGCATTTACATCTTCCCAAGAAACTTTAATAATTTACTATTGTATAGCATAACATGTCCTCCAATTGTAAAGGATTTCCGCTTGATATTCTTGTTGTTCCATGCCTTCTTCCTTTGCTTCTCAACGGTTTGGTGGAAATTTTCCAAAAACCTCGTCTCGTCTTGTTCGTGGAGCTCTTCCAACTGCTTTGGGATTGAGTCTTCCTCTTTAATGTGAGTGGCATACACGATGAAGAGGCTGGGGATGGTAAATTCGGTAGGTACTACAACTTCTCATCCATATATTAACTAGAAGGGTGTATACATGTGTAAATTCTTGATAGTTGTACGATAAGCCCATGGAATTGTGGCACCCATTCATCCTAATCATCCCTATTTACCGAGCATATCTTGGTGAGTTTCCTCTCTAATATTTTGTTGAAAGCCTCTATAGTACCATTTTCTTGAGGGTGATACAGGTTGATCTTATGGTGTTGTACCATGAAGTTTTGAAGTAATGAGGTGACGGTTTCATTTATGAAATGGGTCCCTCGGTCACTGGTCCAGCTTTCGGGGCACCCATTTTCGGTGATGATTTTCTCGAAAATGAATCTGGCTGCAGTGTCTATAATGCAATCCTTAACTGGTGCCGGTTCAACCCATCTAGCACGATACTCTGTAGTGGCAATAAGGTATCGAGCATGTGAGTGTCATGCCGGTGGGTTGAAAGGTCCTACAAATTCAATTAACCATTTCTCAAAAGCCTGTAGTTCCCACACTAGTTGCAATGATGACTCAGCCTGGTGCGATGGTTTTCCAACCCTTTGACATATGTCACACTTTTGGAATATTCCTTTGCATCTCAAAAAAATGTGGGCCGCCATAGTCTCGCTTGGAACACTTTCCTCATGGTGGCTTTCCCACCAACATGGCCACCCACAAGTCCTTAATGACACTCCCACAATACATCTTGTCTCTCATGATTGAGGACGCATCTGTGCAATATCTTATCAAGGCCCAACTTGTATGATTGACTTGCAATCAACTGGTAATTTGCAAAGCAAACCACCATGTTCCTTCGTTGTGTCGTCATTTACTCCTCTTGACATTTACCTGTGGCTAGAAAATTTGAATATCCTCCAAGTAGTCTCGTACGACTTCAACTCGAAATAGGTCAGCATCCAGTAGATGATCATCTACTAATCCCCTAGTTTCACCTGACTCTAACCGAGAAAAGTGACTGGTTCCCACGTACAGTCTGCCCGGCTTCACAATTACTTCAAGGTGAATTCCTGGAACAACATAAGCCATCTGCAAATCCTTCCTTCAAGTACAAGCTTATTTATCAAGTATTTCAGGGAAGAATGATCAGTGAAGAATTTGAATGGACCCCCCAGGAGATAGCACCGAAACTTTTGTAAAGAATATACCATCGCAAGTGCTTCGTGGTTAGTCATGGCATAATTCTTTTCTATTGTGGATAATTTCATACTAGTGAAGTAAATGTGGTGGTCCAAGTTTCCATCTTCAGGCCGAGCCAAGACAACCCCCAAGCAGGCACTTGAGGCATTGATATGGACAAGGAGAAACTCGTTCCAATTTAGATAAACTAATATTGGTGCACTTGCTAATTTTTCCTTCAACACATTAAAAGAAACTTCACATTCATTTGACCACACAATCTTTTCATCTTTCTTCAGTAGCTTCTCCAACAATGCGGCGATGAAAGCATAGTTGCAAATGAACCTAATGTAATATACTGTGTGACCAAGGGTGGATCTTAATTGTTTCACAATTGTCGGCATCTGCATATTTAAGATTATTGTGACCTTAGCAGGATCAACACACACTCTGTCCTTGTAGGCTATATGGCCCAGAAGTGTCTTGAAAGGAACATTGAATATGCACTTATTCAAGTTTAGGGAAATTTACAACTTTCTACATCAGTCGAACATCACTATGAGTAGACTAGAGTGCTTCTTCAACAAACTATAGATGGTCCAGTCATCCATGTAAACTTCTAGAAACCTATGAATATAATATCTAAAAGTGGAAATTACAATCCTTAATAATACTATTGGCACATTTTTGAGTCCAAAGGGAATAACATAGTATGCATAGGATACCCATTCAGTGGTGAATGTGGTTTTCGTCTTATCCTCCCCTGCGATCCAAACCTGGTGGTAACTAGAGAATCCATCTGCAAATGAGTAAGCTTCATTTCTAGCCACATTGTCTTGGACTTCGTCACTGAACATGGTATGAAAGGGGTCATGAACACAAGCATTGTCCGGGCTCCAGAAATCTACACATACCTGAATCTCTATAGTGTCCTTCTTATTCTGTATGACAATTGGTCTTACCCATTCGACCTCATAAACTTGGAATATAAGCCCCACAACCAACATTTTATCTATCTCCTTCTTCACTTTCTCTTTGAATCTCAGATTCAGTGTATATGGACGATGTTTCACTCACTTTACATTTGGTTTAAGCAAAATATTCATCTCCCAAAACTTCCCCATGATCCCCTTAATTTATGCAACAAATACGGGGAACAAATATTCATACTTTGTCAGGAGGTTGAAGATTTCCTTGGTAGTTTTCTCATCCTAGTAATCTCAGATTGAGACCAGTTTCAAATTTTCATCACTGTCGGTGTTATGTTTCTGCAACTTCATAGGTAATAGTTGCGGACCATTAGTTACAAGCCCATATTCAAAATTATGTTTCCCCTTAGTTTCTTTGAACTTCAGATGTCTCAATTCCTCCAGGTCATCCTCATCTGGTTCCTATTCAATCTTTCCACAGGCTATGACTTCATGAAATCTGGATTCATATAGATATTTAAGGGTCTCCTGGTCTATACATTCCTCGGTCAACTATCAAGACATGAGTAAAACCCATCTAATAACTTACAAAGCAGTCACAATTCATTCATCCTTATCAATAAAAAAAAAATTGATAAATTTATCTTTCATACAGTGCCAATTATTGGTCTTCCTCCTTATTTCCTCCTTCACATACCATGCCTTCAGAAATGTCTTCAGGATGTGTATACATCTGTGCACCCATAAGTCCTCTTGAAGTCCTTTCCTGATCCAGCTGGCCTTACAATCTTGCAGATGTTGCCAAGGGTCAAAGCTCCCACTGTACTTTATGACTTTTCGAGGGTAATTCTTTGAATGCCCAAATATGAGTCTCATCATTGTCTTGACCTCCTACCATTCTCTAAGGTGGTTGCACTGATATCCACACCACCTTGTTGGTGTCGCTTGCAAAGTGATATCCAACAAGGGAACTTTGTGTTCTTCAGATAAAGTTGCATCAACTATATTAAGAAAATCATTAACCATGTCCATGCCACTGAAAATAGGAAATTCCCGTACCTCAGTACCAACCCAGTTGATACAATAGATTGTGGCGCAACGCCTAGTGTTGATCTCATATCCTCCCTACTGCTAGTCATTCCAAGATGCCTCGGAGCTGAACTCCGAAATTTGGATGCCTCTCCAGTTGATCAATCCTTATGCCATAGTATTGATGTAGTCTTCTCCTTTCCCCACTATCTGCCGATATAGTTGGACCAAAAGTTAAGGTTCTTGCTTGCCATCTACTAGCTTAGTGAACCTTGGTCCCTGGTATGGGCCTAGGGGCTAGATCACTCTGACTCCTTCCACTTTGAATGTTATCAACTCCTTATTTAGGTCAATTATTGTGTAATTATCAAAGACCTAGTATATTCCAAGTAATGCCGAATAGGGGTCTTTGTCACCCATAATGTATATTACCTCAAAGTCAACATAATTTTTTACTCCTGCTATGTCAACTTCTACATCCTCCATCCTGCCCACCGTAAGGATACAATATTGATTTTCCATACTTAGTTGAATCGGAGAAAATGCTAGCTTTAGCCTCCTTAAGGTGTCCCAGGTTTTCCTTGGTAGGATATTCACATCTGAACCAAAATCTAACATTGTATCCTTGATATGGAAGCCCACAATTTGAGCGTAAATCCGTAACTCCTTCCTATTCTCTTCTTGTTTCTTCACACCCTCCTAGAGTGTCTCTCAGGTAAATTAGCGGAAATGACTCCTTCCTCAGCTGCTCCATCCTTAACAGTGGATTTAAGACTTTATCGCAACTTTCCAAGCATCCGATCATCATTTAGAATTTGCATAAATAACCTAAACCATTATGTTATGAGTTGACCATTGGACAGTGGTAGGTCTCAGCTCCTAACTTTTGAAAATACTCGGTGTTCTCCAAAAGGTCCACAGGTTGAAGTCAATTTGTTAAAAGTCTCCGCAGTCTCTTTATAGTACCGCTTTTGCTATTCAGAGTCATATGAGCATTTTGGTGAGGTTAGTTTTATGATTCTGTGTTGTTCCATGGCTCCAACATCAACTCCAATCTTCTTTCCTCCATGAGTGACTATGTTGATGTTTGAGAGGGGTTGTATCTGGAAAACTTGGCTCAACATTAGTTAAAATTTCTCACCTTTTTCGGTTGTGCTCTTCCCATCTAGTGATTAATTCTGGACAATCCTTCATTATATGTGTGCTAACCTTGCACTAAGAGCACCAAGGTCTCCTTGGTAGTGGGCAGTCCCCTGCGACATGCCCCTCTTGATCATAGTTGTAGAAATGGACCACACCTCTGCCTCCTGTTCTTCCTCCCCTTGTCCCTCCTCTTCCTCATCCTTGAGGAGTCTCATTGATTCGGTAGGCCAATCAATCCAATCGATCTGCTAGGGCAGCAAACACTCTACACTAATAATCATGGTGAGTTGGAAAAGCACATAATTCACAAAAGGTGTTGTTTGGAACATTGGAATACTTTTGTAGGATTGGACATAAACGAGGGAGATGCCCATATGTTCGGCATATTTCACAATACTTTGACGATGTTGTACTATGCTGGTTTGGAAATGCATGAAATTGAGTGCGTCTTGTGTATAAATCTTGTGTCCCCGTCTGCGCAACTCCTGGAACCGGCAGGGATGTGGATGACCCTTCTGGTGTGGAAGGAGTGCTTGGTCCCTGAAACCTTTGGCATTCTGCTGCATTATGCCCCTCGATAACGTAGTTGGTGCACCATACATGTGTCCGCGTAGGTCGTGTTGGTTGCAAGTTCTTTAGCTTCTCTGTTAAATTTGTGAATTGATACTGTAGACCTAATATGGAGGGGTCATGCAAGGTTTCTCCCCTCCAATATTCATGTGGGTAACCTACCATAGCCTCAATCCTAGTCACCTGTTCTAGGGCATCCTACAAAGTATCAATTTTCCGTTGAGTCAACAGTGTACGAGTAAGGGGTAATAATGCTTTAATAAGTCAACCCCATTGATGATTTGGGTCAATAAGGTAGCTCAGTTTTCCAATCACATCCTTAAACCTATGCATTATCTCCCATGTAGTTTCCCCTTCCCTTTGGTTGATTTCCCATAATTTAGAAAACCCCTAGTGGTTAGTCTGAGGAAGATTAAATTCCTGAACAAACTCCCGTTTGACTTCATCCACCATTGGGTTTTGTTGTAAGGCAAACCATTTGATGAATCATCTCAATTCCCTCTCCCAAAGAGTGGTTTGGAACTCAATCAACTTTGTGGCGTTCGGGGTCTGGCGAGCCATCAAGTTGGCTTCGCACAGGTACCAATGTTGTTCTACGTCCTCATGCCCTCTTCCTCAGAACTCAGGATATCAAGTAAATGATCCTGCCATGTGTGATTGACATTGTGGGAGTAGTATAAATCCCTGAGACCCTGGTTGTGATGAACTTTGGAGACCTTTACTATTATTATTATTTTTACTACTACTAGCACCGACCTTGTAGGTAGCATGCACGCTGTGAACCTTTATGGCTTTGATTAACTTAGACAAAAATTGGTTAGGTTCGTGATAGAGTACTAGGGGAAGGTTGGTGAAGATACTTCCTGAGTTGTGGGGATACGAATCATTACTCCTGATGCACACATCGTTCTCATGGCAAAGTGCATGTCAGCCTTCGAGCCTTTCTCAGGGCCTATGGAACCCATTCCATTTGACATTCCCATCTTTGTTGGTGGGGTGGAGTCCTTATCACTTCTCTGACCCACTATAGCTATATTTGTCTCTGCTCTTTTTGATGGCCCAACCTCCACTCTATCTCTATCCCCACTGCTCCGGAGATTTAGATGACCTCCTTCTCTCTATCTCTATCTTAGATTTCCTAACATCGCTCTTGCTTGACGTAGTTATTTCTTCCTTCTACCAATCTCCCTTAGAGCTCTCTCCCACCATTTTTCAACTATCTACACTCTCCTTTGAGCCCTCAAATCTCTAGCCCTCCGGAAGTCATCTGTGTCCATTTCCTCAATATTCTCATAGCTCCCCACTAGGTAGCATCCTCCCTTTAGATCCTTCCCCTAGTACTAGGATTTTAAGCTGCCATAGGTGGGTTCTAGAACACCAACAAGTTTTCTTCCACCATCAACACCTTAATCCACAATGGGATTTCTCTTAGTAGTTTTCCCCACAACCCTGATTTGAACACGACCTCAGCTTTAGAGAAGGACTGATGACCTTCCGCAACAAACTCAATAATGTATCCCTCTAATGTGGTTTGTACCCAAAAATCCACAGCTTGAGTTAGATCTGAGTCAAGCTGATGTAGTGCAACAAGATCCACTCGAGTCCAAGTACGACAAGATCGGTTTTGTCCACTGGTCTTTCCTTTTACTTGCAATATTCATAACCAATTGTAGAGCTCCTCCGAGAACTTGCACCATAAGATCTTGTATTAGTACTTGAAGGTTCTACATACAAGACTTCTTCCTTCAGCTACTTCGCACTTCGTCAATGGAGTTGAGCTTGTTGAAAAGTGAACCATTCTGTTTGTTCATGCCACCAATCTTATAGTTTCTTCTTAAAGATATTCGACACCATATTCCAAAACCCTTTGGAAATTTCCAGGTCCCGACAATGGAACCTTTTTGGCAGAAAAATAATAGAAGGGTCTCATAGAAGGGTTGAGACCCCAGGTTCAAGCACAATGGTTTACAAAAGCTTCACATTAGTCTAGCACAACGCCAACATTTTTACCTTATTTAGGACGGATAAGGCATCTCACCTGAGGCATGCCGCAACCTTAGTTAGTTAAGGGTTGGAATTTTCAATCGAGAAGAATCATACTTAATATATCAATGCGAGTGAATCCAGAACTATGCCCATGAGGAACTCAATCGTAACAAATCAAACACATGAAGAGGAACAACATAATATAGATGCAACCATAATAAAAATTTTAAAAGCCACACAAACTCGTATGCATAGTACTAGTGTATCCCTATAATATCGTTTTCCTTTAATCTTCATCATGATTACAACATGACATCTGGCTCACAAGACTCATAGACATAATATAATGCTAATATGAAAGGGAAATACACAATCGAGATCATGAGAATCAGAGCGAGCTCGAATGGCTCCACAACAACATTTCAGTATCATCTCCCTCTCCTCTCTTAGATTTTTCATTTCAGCCTTCTTTTATATCCCTGCTCTTGCCTGGACTACTACTTCTTCCTTGGAGGCTCTGCCTTTTTCCTCTTTCATCTGCTTCTACTGCTTGGCTATCAGTATTCCTCTCCTCTTGATTGTGGCTGCTTGAGTCTCGACTTCTCTGGCCATGTTTCTGCAACTGCTAGTCTTTGGCGGATTCCTTCCTCTTCTCCAATTGTCTTCTCCGCAACTTACCAATGGCTATATTTTGCAAAATGTGGTCATTCTTCCAATGTGTCACCTTGCTTCTCAAAACAAAGGGCCCAACATGGGTCAATGCGCAACACATGCACATGAGGTCTCGATCAGGTACCAACTCACAAACTCAGTTATGGAGGCTCAGTGCTGCAGTAATCGCTCAACGCTCGAACAATCCGATTCACATCAATTCGAGTCAAGGCATAGCTTGGTTTGAAGGCACACTACATAGACAGATAACAAAATCTACTTGGCTCATACCATAGCACGTTTCCACACTTTGTGCATCCCCATGAGATCAAATGATAAAGAATAGAACCAGTAAAGGTAGCATTCACAACAATCTCTACATATTACGCCAAACAATGGCCAAACCATCTTTTACCCCAGCTCTTTCCACGTTCACTACATACAATGGATAAACTATACACATAAAACCATCTTACATACAAACTGCAGCATCCCTATGCCCCTATGCCCCTGAGCTCTCACATGAGGGAGGTAGCCCAGACTGTGATACCAAGTTAATTTTTCATAAGGCACACAAGAATTCTATTATTCACTTCAAATAATAATACACTATAAATACAAGAAACTATGTCTCGAGATAGCTAATCTATCTTGGACATACAATCTCTTGGTTGAATGAATATCTCAACCACACACCAATCTAGGAAGCTAACTAGTTAGAGAGAATCCCTCAACCAACTAGACTTCAACAAACTCCCAAATACTAGCAATAGACTCCTGGACATGGAAAGCATCACAACTAAGACAAGTAAGGATTATATTTATTATTTTCCAAGTTACATCAGATAAAGCAATCGAAAAACAGATGTTTATGGTTAAAGCATTAGAATTAATCTCACTATTTTATATTTTGGTCCCTTTTTAGGTATATGTTTTTGGCCAATTTTCTCACATATATAGAGCCACTACATATTCATTGAGATCTATCAAAGGATGACAGAGATGCCATTCTTTTTTCAAATATTTACATGTGAATTTTTTTTATCTATCTCTACACATGCTAGAACTATACTATTTTTTTCTTCATATTTCTTTAAAAAGATTGCAATCCCTAAATTTAAAACTCTATAAAATTATGTGAACAACAATAATCTTAAAAATAAATTACCTAGTTATTTGGAAATAAAAAACTTATTAATTTGTAACTATTTTCAAATTATATATATATATATATATATAAATAAGTTTCTAAATTTAATTATTATAATTTTTATTATATTAATCTTAGAAATAAAAACTACATTAAAATAAAAATTTATTAAAATTTTTAATCACTAAACACAAACTATAAATCATTGATAATCATGAACTCAAAAGTTTGTAACACAATCTGGTGAACTAAACTTTATGTAATTGAACAGACCCATTTCCCCTGCAAACGATTTCAGAATGTTAAGAAAAACATAAGTTAGGAAAACAAACTATTGTAAGAAACTTTCACGAAGCTAAAGTTAACCTAGTTGAACATGCTCATTTTTTCTGAAAAGAAGACCTCGGAACGTTAGGAATCAATGAGAATATTTTAGAAAATTGCCAAATTTCATCATGTGTGTAATATATTTTAAGAATATTTAGCGTGAACAAAATATCCAGACTCCATTTCGGAATTAATGAGAGAAAAATAAAGGAAATGCCAAAGTCTATCGCATCATCGAAACCTAAATTGTAGATTATCTGAAATTAGTAAAAATATGCGTTTTATAATGTTCAAAGTCTATCGCATCATCGAAACCTAAATTGTAGATTATCTGAAATTAGTAAAAATATGCGTTTTATAATAATCTCTTGGTCCAATTTATCAAAAAATGTCGTTGGATCAATGTGGCGAAGATATTTTTATGCCAAGTGGATTATATATTGTCTATGGTACATTTATCTGTTCAGCACCGCTGCATAGAAGTTCTGTTTTGATCCACTGTGCCATAACTTTATATATATTGAGAATAAACTAACTGGATTTGAAAACAAATCAACGTGACAGAGAGGTTATCTGTTCAGCGCCGCTGCATAGAATTTCCGTTTTGAGCCACTGTGCCATACCTTTATATATATTGAGAATAAACTAACTGGAGTTGAAAAGAAATCAACGTGACAGAGAAGTTAATGTGAAGGAGAAGGAAACTATAAAAGAAAAGAAGACACATGGAGCGTTAGGTTTATTTAGGTTGAATGTCATCAGATTTATATCTGTGGAGCTTTTTATGTTATATTTGGTTTATGCAGTGTTAGATTATATTATTACATCTCACCGTAGAGACCTCATGCAACTAATTCTGCCAGTTTTCTATCTCTTTGTCTAAGTCTGATTGGTAGGAGTTGTCCTTCTCCTAGCTGATCCTTACATCTGCAGTAGGATTGATTCAATATTCATTTCGTGTAGTTAACTTATAGATGTGATCAATGTCGTCATCATGATAATATCTACAATTACTCCCTGCAGGCACCCCATTAGAGTTATCTTTTGTTGATTCGCCATGCACCACTGAATTGGCGACCACTATAACTTAGGCTTTCCCATACACTCCCAAGTTTGCTTCGCCAATACATTAGCATTGGAGCCCAAGTATAGGATTACCTTATCTATTTCGAAATCATTGACCTGCGTAGTCAGCCACATCTCCCTACTGTTCTTTTCTTGCTTTGGTTTACCTTATTGACTTTGCAATGTCATGGTAATGACTTATCCTTATTGGCGCAATTATCTATTAGTTCTTTCAGTCCCTCTACTACCTTTTGATCCTATAATAACTTCATGCAGGCCTGCAGAAACGATTTCAACACTGTGGGATCTTAATCTTGTGTTGCAATAGCATCTTCAGGTTTCTCCTTTTGTTAGACTATCAAAATTAGGTTTTGAGATGTAGAAGTATATGGACTCATAAAATTCTTTCTTTCCTCCATGAATATCTCTTTTTCTTTATGTAAATCAAACCCAACATTCTTCTCACCAAATTTTTGGAATCATGACTCTAATTCTGGTTGTTTTCTTTCAACCTTGTTTTCACCAGTGGCTACACCGCTTCGTGTGACTATGTTGACACTGGGATCGTATTCGTGCAACTTGGATCTCATCATTTGAATATTCTGTGTTGGTTGCCGGTTCTTCTTTTCCTATTAAGATCGGGCAATCTTCTATAACATGATCAAACTGAAGACAATACTGATGTGAAGGGTGTGTTGGATTCTGACAGTCGTGCGCAAAGTGTCCTAGTTCTCCATAGTTTTAAAGCTTATAATTTGGCCCCGAACTCTTCCAGTTCCTCGCCCTAGTCCTCTTCCCCGTCCTCGAAATACTCCACGAGCTGTAGGTGAGCCTTGGTCGTTCTGCACATAGTTCTGTCCATCATTAGTTCATAGCTTCGACAATTCCTCTCGTCATGACCAATTGATTTAAAAAAGTTACAAAAAAGGCTTTGGAGACTATATAAAATTATTTAATATGGAACAACTATTGGTAGAATGTTGTCCTAAAACTTGGTAAATACTACACCAGGTACTTGCACCATTGCTTGATCCAGTGGAAGACTCTAGTTTTAGCAGGTTAGGACCTCCCGTAGATATATACTCCTAGAATACTGGGAATTGATCCTTATGATGACCTTCAACCTTGCATTTTTTGCACCAAACTTCATAATGTGTCTCTAACTTAAACTCCTTTCCCTTCTTTAGATCCTACAACTCTATTGTAGGCTTGCTAGCTATGCCTGGATCTGCTGAACTCTTACATTCGTATCCTGGATTGGCAAAGCTTCTAGCTTCATTGCGATTTCCAATGCTTCGCCCTGAGACCCAATCTTCTGCTGAGACAACGGTAATCTTAAGTGAGGTAACAATGAAGCTATATACCAGTCCCTATGTTGTTCATCAGAGATGTGAAGGTTATCTTGACTTAGTAAGAACTTCAATCGCTGATCTATATCCCACGCAGATTCATTAATCCTTTGCTTAATCTCCTCGATCTCATTCACACAATGAGCTTTCGAATTAGACTGCGTAGATTATGCATTCAGTGCATCCTTCGTATTAGCCAATGAAGTAGCTGGGTGATTCGTGTTGTATCTTATATACTAGGTAAGCGCCCTGTCCTATAGTGTTGTAACCAATTGCGCTTTCTTCATATCATCATCATTGATCTGTTTTGCTTCCACACAACTTTTGTGATGAACCAAAACTGTTCGAGATCCTCTAATCCCTGACCCTTGGATACAAGCATTTTCACTGTATTTTCCATACTAAATAGTGGAGGTGGAGGTGGAGGTGGAGGTGTAGGTATATGAGGTGGAGGTGAAGGTGGAGGTGGAGTGGTTGGATGTTGAATTCCAAAAGTACCTTGATCTACAGTCTGTGCCGCACCTCTAGGCGTACTAGGGCTACTTCGTTCTTCTTCACTTTCAGACTCCCAATAAGGGACTATATTCACTTTCGATTTTTTTTTTCTTGATCTACTCTGAATCGCTTTCCACTTCACATATATCCAGTGAGACCCTTGTTAAACTTTAAAGTAAGGCATAACCCTCTTTTCACAGGAAATCATTTTAATCCAGTTTTTTAGTGATTTCAGGTACTTACCTCTCGTACCTTTGAAGAATCGTCGTTCAGCTTCGCTATAGGACAAAGATGTATCTATTGCAAATTTAGTGATGAAACTTCCCAAGATACTATCAATCAGTTAATCAACAACCCTCACAACCTTATAATTATATCTTTCAAGACGTTTGACTAATTATATAATCCTCACAATAGGATCGTTGTGCTTGCAGGTAGGTTCAATATTCGCTAATTTGGACAACCACTCGTATAATTCGCAAGGGAACGATGAAAAATAAAACTTCATGTACTTCTCTGTAAAGATACCTTTGTAAGCACTTTTCTTTTTATAAGAGTGGATTCCTATTCTCCTGGCCTGCAAACTCATGCAACTTCTGATCTATACACTTCTCGATTTCCTTCTTAGTTGGTATCCACATATGCCACATCACACATCCCTCAGATAGCTCCCGATCCCGTCAACAAAACCATTTGTTGGCTTGATGGGGCTTGGACCTAGGTTCAGAGTTAGCTGTGCTAACCAAAAACCCCACACTACTGGCTCTTTTGGCAGCAATCCGCATAGCGCAAGTTGGAGTCTCACCTGAGGTAGTATTGGGGGATGTTAGAACCAGGCTTCTGCATCCAGAAGGCTATGTGATGCGGTTTCCTACATTTTTAGTTCTGATTTGACCTTCGCGAACCATTATTCACAAAACTCAAGTGATTTTTAGTTAAAGAGAGCTAAAAGCTCCTCGTAAACATCTAATCATGCATGAAATAACATCTATGAGTCGATCCGGATCTTCGCGGGGTAAATAAGATAAAATACATAAAAATATCATTCAGTTGTGTGTAAATACATAAAATACACAAGTACATAAAAATAGACACAAAATTTCTTCAAATATCTTTTATTACTTTAGATCTTCCTTATAAAACATTCTAGACCCTGCACACATAGCTATAGGGTCCCGCACACTTAGCTGCAGACTTACCAAGGTCTCCACACACTTAGCTGCAGGAGCCTTCCCTTCACTCAAACATAGAAATATCTATAATTAAAACTCAAAAGTATTCCATCCATCAAGTAACTTATTCCCTTAGATCCGCTAAGGCACATTTTTATACTCTTTTCTATTACAATACCATGGTCCGCAAACCATGGGCGGATCTAAAAAAAATACCAAAATATAAGGGGTTTTGACCTTCCTAAAACCCCTTGACTCCTATTTGACTCGGGCTACTCATGCTCCGCTCCTCAAAATGCGGAGACTTACAATGTTTTAACAAAATTGACCCATGGGACCCCGTCCAACACCTACCTAGAAGGATGCTTATGTGTTGATGCATTTATTCGATAGATGTTTATATGATAGTATGATTATGTTATATATGTATGACACTGATTTGATAATATTGGAGATAAGGTATCCTCCCTGAATTATGATAAGGTACGTTGGTTTATTGTGATTTGGTTTAGCTAACATAGTATACCTTGCAAGAAAGCTATCAATGGCTAGCAAGGTGGTAGACTAGATAGAATCTCCCTATGCATCAGATGAGCAGTGTGGTGTGGGCATTCTTTTGAATTGGCAGACACATTTAGAAGCTTGTGAGAATAAATATGGAGTTACGAAGTGGACAATGATAAAATTACGTAGGCACAACAGAAAAAAGTATAGGTCAATGTAATACTACTTCAGAGTTTGTCAGAATTGCAACGACAGGGGGCACTTCGGATCAGCCATGGGCAAGAGGATAGAACTAATGGGGTATATGGTAGTAGGTCTCCTAGTAGACAAAGGTCTTATTGTGGGAACATGTTAGATAGATCTGACACGATTAGAGATGGCCGGTTGTTGGACACTCTGCATAGGAGAGGTGTTGGACATAGGTACTATTCTACTTCCAGTTTTGATAGACATCATGATCGTCATCGTTATCACCCTTACTGAAGGAGTGATAACGTATACTTTCTGGATGAGTTCAAGAAAGTGAAGCCACCTACCTTTGATGGAGAGATGAAGAAGTTGCAGGATGCAGAGGCATGGAATCTTGGCTTGAGGAAATTATTTGGATTGCATGATTATTCAGAGAACAAGAAAGGAAGGATATCCCTTTTCAGTCTGAAAGGTCAAGCAGCTATTCGGTGGGAAGATGTGAGTAATGTTAAAGGTATTGACAAAGATGATTTGAATTGGCATGCATTTGAAAGGCTATTCAAGAACATGTACTTGTTGGAGAGGTACTATGATGAAAAAGCTAAGGAGTTTTACAAGTTGTAGATGGGTTCTATGACAGATGAGGAGTATACTAGCAGATTTTTGGAGTTGTTGCGATATGCGCCTTACCTCAAGGAGTAGAAGGCCAAGGTTCAGAGATTCATTAGTGGACTGCGAATAACATACATAAACTAGATTAAGTTTGATAACCCTAGATCATTATAGGAGGTCATCCGAAAAGTTGAAGCATTGTTATGAGCAGTTGAGGTGCAAATTTGAACCGAAGCATGACTTGAAAGGAAATGAGAAAGCTAAAGGAAAATGGCTACCAAATAGAGGAAGACCTAAATATGCCAGTGAGAAAGATAATGCAGTTCCTTACAAGAGATTCAATACAACTGAGAAAATACATGGAGAGCAACATGCTAGAGGTGGTGGTAGAGAACCATTGTAGTGTTGGATATTTGGTAAAAATAATTGTAAGAAGGATTGTCTGCAGTATGAGAGCTTTGGTAGACACAATATCTACAATGATCATGAGGCACATACAATTCGTGATGTTGGTCATAGAATTGCTTGAATCTATGCAGTTGTGGACAACAGGCAGGCAGATCATCAAGAATCGATCATTGAGATGGATGGTAAGCTTTGTGATGAAGTTGTTTCTATTTCGATTGATCTTGTATCTAACTATAGTTATATTAATCTTGGCCTAGTGGATAAGTGTGGTTTGAGAAAAAAAGTGCATGCAGAATGTTGGTTGGTACAGTTGGATACAGGTACAAAGAAGCAGATTCACCATTGGGTAAGAGCTTGTGCATTTGAGTTAAATGGTATGCCTACAACAACAAACTTGAATGTGTTTCCATTGGGATCGTATAACATGATTTTGGGTATGGATTGGATATGCCTTCACATAACCAAATTGGATTTCTTCAACATAGCCATTGAGTGTGTGGATGATAGTGGTGAAAAGAGGACCATGTTGGGAAAGAGGAAGCCTACATCAGCGAGAATGGTTACCGCTACGCAGGCTAAGAATAGTTGCAAAAAAGTTTGTGTGATGTTTGCAGTGCACATTTCTAGTGACAAGGGTAAGGAGGTTGAGCATGTGGATGTATTGAGAAGGACCCAATTTTACCATAGTTTCAAGATGTGTTCCTTGGGGACATTACAGAGTTGCCACCTCAGAGGGAGGTAGACTTATTTATTGAGTTCATGCCAGGGGCGGCTCCAGCATCAAAAGCACCTTACAGGATGAGCACACTTGAGTTGGTTGAGTTAAAGTTGAAACTAAAGGAAATGTTGGAGAAGGGATACATCAGGCCAAGTGTATCACCTTATGGTGCACAAGTGTTGCTCATGAAGAAGAAGGATGGTACTAGATGAATAAAGTGACAATCAAGAATAGATATCCTTTGCCAAGGATTGATGACTTTTTTGATCAGCAAAAGGGAGTAGCAATGTTCTCTAAGATCGACCTAAGATTGGGATACCACCAGGTATGCATCAAGAGAAAGGATATCTTCAAGACTGCGTTTAGGACCAGGTATGGGAATTATGAGTTTGTTGTTGTTCCATTTGGTTTGACTAATGCTCCAACTAAATTTATGTGTTTGATGAATAGTGTGTTGTGTCCTTATTTGGACAAGTTTGTTATCATATTCATTGATGACATACTGGTATATTCTAAAAATGAGGAAGAACATGTCAAACATTTAGTAGTAGTGTTGAGGTTGCTAAGAGAGCATCAATTGTATGCTAAGATTAGCAAGTGAAGCTTCTTTCAGAATAAGGAACACTTCTTAGGACATGTTGTATCCAAGGAAGGCATTGTAGTAGATCCAGAAAAGATAAGGGGCATCAAGGAGTGGGTAGCTCCTAAGAATGTGGATGAGGTGAGGTAATTCATGGGATTGGCATGTTACTATAGGAGGTTCATCCGGAAAATCTCATGCATTGCATATCCTATCACATCATTACAGAGGAAAGGTAAGAAGTTTGAATGGACAAAAGAATGTGAGGATAGTTTTGAGCAGCTTAAGCAGTTGTTGACACATGCACCAGTGCTAAAGATTGTGGATCCGGACAAAGAGTTTGCATTTTTTATAGATGCTTGCAAGAGAGGACTTGGTGGAGTTCTCATGAAAGAAGGTCAGATAGTGTGCTATGAGTCATGGAAACTGAAAGAGAACAAGCATAACTACCCAATGCATGATCTCAATCTAGAAACGATTATACATGAATTAAAGATGTGGAGGCACTATCTTCTTGGAAGGAGGTTTACATTGATGAGAGAGCATAGTGGGTTGAGATATTTGTTTGACCAGCTGAATCTGAATGCGAGGCAATCTAGATGGTTGGCTACCCTTAGTGAGTTGGATTTCAAGATTAGATACATCAAAGGGAAAGAGAACTGGGTTGTAGAACAATGCTATTAACAGGAAGGTACATGTAATTCATATAGCATCTATGAGCTCTTATGGGACAGAGTTATAGGATAGGATCTTGCAGGTAAGAAAACATGATGAAAAATACATGGAAATCATGAAAAGGTTACAACAGAGTATAGGTAAAGGTGATTAGGATGTAGAATATCGTCTCACGATAGATGGTTTCATCATATTCATGAATAGGATCTATGTGCCAAATTGTGGTGAGCTCAAGAAGATTTTCTTGAGAGATTTTTACATCAAGCCATACTTTGGTCATCTAGGACATCAAAAGATGTTGAGGGTGGTGAAGAAGTTTTACTATTGGTCGAATATGAAGAAGGAAGTGGTAGAGTTCATGGCTAGATGTTTAGATTGTTAGCAGGTCAAGGCAGAATATAAGCATCCAGGTAGTCTACTACAACCTATTGTGATTCCAGAATGGAAATGGGAGGTCATTTCCATGGATTTCATCACATGTCTTCCAAGGACAATGAGGCAACATGATTCTATTATGGTCATGGTTGATAGGTTGAGCAAGGTAGCTCACTTCATTATAGTGAAGACTACATATTCACCTAGTGAGGTAGCACAGGTGTTCATCAGAGAGATTGTGAGACTGGATGGTTTTCTAAGGAATATTGTGTCAAAGAGGGATGAAAAGTTCACTTCCAAGTTTTGGAAGGAGTTATTTCCATATTGGGTACAAAGTCGGCCTTCAGTACAACTTATCATCAGTAGATAGATGGATAGATAGAGAGGGTCAACAAGATCTTGGAGGATATGCTGAGGATATACGTGATGCACCAACAGAGAAAATGGGAGGAGTATCTTCCATTGGTTGAGTTAACATACAATAATGGTTATCAAGAGTCATTAAGGATGAGTCCTTTTGAGGCATTGTATGGATGGAGTTGTAACGCTCCCATCAGTTGGAGTGATCAAGTGAATAGGGTACTTATTGGACCAGATATGTTGGCAGACATGGAGCAGGAAATGCAAGTTATAAACAAGAATCTAAAGGAAGCACAAGATAGGTAGAAGAGTTATGCGGATAATCACAGCGTGTCCAAGGATTTTTAGGTGGGGAGCATGTGTCTTTATGCATAAAGCCCAAGAAAATCTCTTTGAGGATTAGTTCATGTGCCAAGTTGGCACCACGGTATTGCGGTCCTTTTGAGTTCCTTGATAGGATTGGACCATTGGCATATCGACTTGCAATACCTCCAACAGTGAAAGTCCAAGATTTTTTCCATATTTAATTGCTTGAGAAGTATATAAAGGATGTTGAACATGTTATTGATTGGTTTGTATCGCAGGTGGAGAAAGAAAGAGAGTTGTAGCCAGAGCGTCAGTGCATATTGCAGCGGAAACATCTTATGCTCAAGGAACATAGCCATAGAGCAAGTTAAAATACAATAGAAGCTCTTTCAGCCTGAAAAAGCTACATGGGAGATGGTGGATCAGATGCAGGCCCTATATCCTCCATTGTTTGCTGGTTGAGGCAAAGTAGTTTTGGTTTGATGTTTGGTACTAGTATATGTATATATATGGATGTAAATATCACCATGAGCTAAGTTATAAAGCTCCAATAAGAGGTATGGGTGTCATATTATTATGGTTGTTATATTGTCATGTTGTCATGATTTTTTTCTTTTAAACAGGTCTTTCATTGTAAATACTACAACGAGCTAATTATAAAGCTCCACAGGCAATATGTTTTCTTTTCAGTGGTTTTTCTAAGGTCATGGTGGGGTTTAGCATTGAGGACAATGTTCCTCCAAGGGGGAGGATTCTGTAATAGCCCTGGTAAAAAGTTCATGTAATAAAGGTTAATAAAGGCAAAATAAGACCACGGTTAAGGGACACTTATTCCATCTGAATGTTGGGCAAATATATCCTAGTGGGCATCACTCGATGTATGTTTTGGCTAAGGAAAGTTGCAAAAGGCTGAGGCAAAGGAATTAAAAGGAAAAAATGAATTTTTATAACATTTATTTATGAAAATAAAGGAAATTAGGAGAAAATGAAGGTGAAGGTCACATGTTACATGTGAGGAGGAAATTGAAGGAAAATAATGGAAAATGAAGAAATTAGAGGCCCCATGCATAAAAAGGCTTTTGAGGATCAGTTCCTCGCTTTTGTCAAATTCAAGTTTGGAGCTCTCTCATTATTCTCTCTCTTTCTCTCTCTCACTCTTGGTGACTTATAGTTTTCTTCGAGCACTCTAACTTTGGATCAAAGAAGGAAAAAGAAGCAAAGGGAAAAGAAGGAAAGCAAGGATCAAGGAAGGAAAGTAGGATCAAGCAACTTAAATAGGAGTAATTGTAGGTAACCTTTTGGATGTGTGATTTCATAGCTGGTTTGGACATGCATGGTTTTTAATGTTGGTGTTTGTTTCTCTTGTTGGTGATGGCATGATTTTTCTGAGTTATGAAAGTGGTTTTCAACTTATCCTTGCCTTTTTCTAGATGCCATGGTAATTTGGGATATTTATTTCGTGTTTTGATCTTTGGTTTGCTTGATGGATTTCAGAATCTAGGGCGGAGGTGGTCTCAAGTTCCATTCCCAAAGGCCTAGGAATCCCTTGACCAGTTTTGGCAGGATACATGGTAAAGCCCGAGGGAGTTGTATCGGTTTAGCACCTAGTTATCTGGGTTTGGATTGTGGTAAAGCCTGAAATACAAGGAGACAAAAAATTCCTCAAGGATACTGATGGATTCTAGATGGCATTCAAAGTTTTGTTCGGTTGTGATTGGAGCACCGGTCTTGGTGTGATCATAATTTGATGAGGTGGAGGTGGTTTAACCTTCAGATTCCCTTGGTTGTTGTTGGATTGGTTTTTCTATGAGATCCCACGTTCATGCTTGGAATATGGCACGAGGGTGACTGTTTGAAAGAGAGATTTGGTTCATCCATGTCTATGGTCGAGTTGTACATGGAAGTCCCAAACCTAATCAAATTTGGCTATGATTAATAAAAGCTAACTTCTCTTACTTTTGCACTAATTTATATGTTGATTTAATGGTTGACTTATTTATGATATTTAAATGGTTTTATGTTGGTTATAAGCATGGTTAAATGACTAGTTCATGTCATGGTTATTTCATGGTATTTAATTGTAAGTGTTAAATAAATGGATTCAATACAAAATTGATGTAGTAGTCAATGGAGAAGGATGTGATCCTTCTGGTTATATTTCATATGTTGTTTTAATAATTTATTCTATGTCTTGTATCCTAGACCTATAGGTTTCATTGATGCAAAGTGTTAGAAAGAATGTCAATCCCGGTTGGGGATGATCAGGCCTTGTCTTGAGGTTTATTTTTATTGATAAACATTGTTGTCATATCTTTAATGAATTATGAAGGCTGTAGCAAGTTCTGGGCAGAGGCCGGGATTATGGGCTATAAAAGTGGCTTAAATCTCAGGGTATCCTGCTCAAAACTGGAAATTTTGGTCCACAGTAGCTGGTAGGCAAGTTCGTGAGAGTGACTTTAGGTTGTTGGTTGCTCCCTTTCCCATAGCATGAGAGCGACTATGGCTTAAGTGATCTTGAACAACAGTAGGACCTAGGGATAGACTGTCTGAGTGGCTGACATGTCGCATGAGGGTTTTGTTGATGATGATGGATGACTGTACGTGATGTTTTTTCGATTCAACTTCCTTAAGTTCACATAGGAGGTCGAATCGGATCATAGTAGCCTCTCGTGTCATGTTTACCCTGGTTGTCCTGGTTAATTTGGGTAGACCTAGGAAGAGGTGTTACCCTAAATTAAGAAACCGTGCATCTTTCCACAAAGCAAGTGAAGCAATAATCAATTCTTTAGTTACTCCAATATAGAAATGTGCTACAAAATAATAAGTGGATTTAGGTTCTTTACATTTCCCTTGATCTAGTGATTTTCCTTTCTCTTTGTCGCTTTCCTAGTTGATCATATCCCATGAGAGCTTACATGTGGAAGCATCATGCCCATTTCTATTACATCGAATACACTGAAGATCAGGTATTCCTCCTTGATAATTCCTACCCCCTTTCAACTATTATTATTCCTTACACATCCTCTTTGACCACCTCTTCCTCTACAAGAATATTATGCCTAATTCTTCTCTTTCTGTGCAAGGAACAAAACTTATTTAGAATAATGAGTAGTGATCTTCTTCTTCCCAAAATCTTTCTCTGTTTCAGTAAACTTCATCACAAGAGAGTCAAAGAAAGTGTCCTTAAGTTTTCCACTATCTTGTAATGACTAAAGATAATGAGAATAAGTGGGATGCAATGTCTTGATGAAGGATGTTAGAGGAACATCCATTTTAACACTGGTGGCTTATATATCATTCATAATGGATCTTATTTCAGACACTAATGCAAGAGAATCATCGTCTTCCAATTCTTAATTGAAAAGTTCGATCATAAGTTGGATTACTTCAAGCTTAGAGTGGGAGTCATATAAATATTTCAGCTTCTTTAAGGCTTCAAAAGAATTTGTAAATGGCATAATATGATGAATCACCTCTTCATCGAATAATGCTTCAATCAAGGCATATGCCTTGTTTTTGTTGTTCTCACATATGGAAATCTCTTTGTCTGAAGTGAGTTTTTCATAAGTATTCCCACATTCTCCTTCACAAACTCATTTCCACAACTTATTAAAAATCAGAGTATGATTTATCTTTGTGGACCATTCATGTAGTTCTATTATCTATAGAGAACTACTCCAACTATAGAAATGACTGAATGCATCATAAAAATTTTGAATTGGGACCCAAAATAATCAAAATACTTGCAACAAAAAATAATATGTATCTACAATAAAATTGCTTAACATACAACTATGTATTAAAAAAATATCAAATAATCCAATTGGCATATACAAACTTATATGAACCAACACATACATATCAAACCATATGTATGAATCAACCACACATTAAATCATGTATGACTCAATACATATATCAAACCATATATTGAACCAGCACAGAGTTCAAAATAATGTCATATACCATGCACACTTTCGTACAAATAAATTCTTCAAAGAAACTAGTTAATGCACATTTAAATGCATACCATTTAATATCTTCAAAATATGTTCTATCACATATCACTCACGGTCTATGATGGCTTAAATCAACGTGACCCTCGTAAAAACTTTCAATGCACAAATGGAATATATGTACCACACAACATTCATTATTTAAAAGAAACTTAACATGGAACTGCACCATACACATTCAACACTTCATCGCATAAAATACGACCTTCCGTACCACATATTCCCATCACAACACACATATATTCAACATATATGCACACAATTTTCAAAAAGAAGTTATAGCATACCAAGACTTGAATGAACATTTCGATTCTCACTGCACCATATAACCATGTCACATATACAACCAATGCTAAATGAACCAATACATGACATTCCAAATGCATGATACTGAATTTAATAGTGTTTAACCCAACAATAACTCACGAAATGGTTGATTCATCTTTAAACTAGAGGGATAGGCTTTCAAACATAATATAGAACAATGCAGAGAGTGTACATACCATACAACCAACACACCAATATGTAGGAGTAATGCACAACAACGAGCATCAATACGCATGGATAAAGTTCAATGCAGCTCTAAAGAAAAATATGCACAATCGTTGTTACCAATCCAATGTAGATACAAGATCAATTAAAAAAGTGAATTCCACAAAGACTGTTTGGAAGATTTCATACATTTCATGGGCTTCAACTTCACTAGTAAACTTTCGCAACCTACATATTCCAATGTTCAACCATAAACATACCAGAGATCAATTTAATATGATGCATAGGGTAGCGTACACACTAAATGGACAAACAACTTCACCGTATTGTTTCAACAGAGGAATAAACATCCTTTAGAAATTAACACATAGAAGAAGATAGGGTTTGTAATTAATGAGTCAACGAGAGGGACAAAGGATAATGGTCTCATACCATGTCAAGCTAGGTCAAGCTAGGTTTGTGTAATTCAAAATGAATTATTATTTACATTAAGATATTATTGATGCATAAATTGAGAGGAAGACTCTTGGAAATGAAACTTTGGTGTCTCTTCACCTTCTCTATTTTCCTATTTACAAGAATTTCCTAATTCCAATTATTAGGTGTCAACAAAATCTCCAAAAAAAATACAATATAGTTTATATAAAACATATTCTAAACAAAGGAATTCTATGGTCATTCTTAGGTAAATACATTAATCGCCAAGACAACAAATTGGGGCTAAATGAACTTATATCTAAATAAATACCAGGGAGTGTTAGGGTTACTAACATGGAAACCCTATTCATGACAGGAGTGTTAGGGTTACTAACATGGAAACCCTATTCATGACATTACTAGAGTAATAGAGAACAAAAACTTAAAAGGAATCATTTACAAATTTAAGTAAAATCACCTAGATATAAGAGGAAACATTTTCCAAGAGAACTGGAAGATTTATGAACAAATTCTGTTGGATACGAAATCTAGAGCCAATTATGAATACAACCAGAAAAGTCATTGATACCCTACATTGAATTGTGAGGGTTAAATCTCTAGCAATTTAAACTGTAAAGAAAATAATAGTAGCGAACCCTGTAGTAAAATTTGAATTTACCTATAAGAGTATGAAAGTGTAACCAATATCACATTACTAGTGGCAATGAAGCCAATAAACCCTTAGTAAAATAAATATGGCAAAAAATCTGAAGTTGAAAAAGGATTAGAATCAGGATAGGAATCATTTTGTTAAACCGATAAAACATGAAGGGAGAAATGAATAGGTTAGTATGGAAAACATAAACACAAATACATAGAAATAATTAAGTTATACGATTTAAATCCTTCTAAAGAAAATAAAATTATCTCCGTCGAATTTCAGAAACGAATGGAAGCATTCAGCACAATGTTAAAACATAAACACAAATACATAGAAATAATTAAGGTATATGATTTAAATCCTTCTAAAGAAAATAAAATTATCTCTATCGAATTTCAGAAACGAATGGAAGCATTTAGCACAATGTTTTCCACCTTGAAGAATGGTGAAAGAAGGTTGGTAGAATCCAGAAGTCCTCCATTATCACCTATGAATAAAAGGAAAGATATTTAGGGTAAGCTTAGTTGTAAGGCGATTGTAGCTATGTCTAAAGGCTATTGGAAGAATGAGCAAACAAAGAGACATAAGGGATAGTCAATGCAACACACAAAATCCTAAACCTTGTCGGTAATAGATGAAACAAGGTCAACGCAGAGACATCAGGATTAGGGTACATGCATATCAACATGAGTCCACATGAAGAGAAGGTGGTATTCACCATCGTGGTCTATGGTTAAAACTCCACGTTTGCAAGTGAGACAAGAAGAAGTTGAAATGTATGTCTTCACATTAATAAAAATGTTCGATAGCAAAAGTATATGAATGTATACAAACATTAAAAAAAAACTATAAACTAAATTTGTAGCGAGCCAATGTCTCTTTCTAATCCATAAGTATATTAACCAACAAATAAGCCTATATAAAATGTATGCATGACCCTTAGATGTGTATATGCAGATTACATAGGTTGATAATGTATGCCTTTATTAGGGATACCTTGGGGAATAGGAAAACACTTGGTACATATAAACCTTTTAAAAATATAAATTCATAATTCATAGTTGTATGAATCTAGCACGAAAAGAAGTAACCGCAATGTATATTAAAGCTATGAGGTTTGGTTTGATGAGGCTTAACACTTAACGTAATTATATATATACAATTCTAACTTTGTATAATTCTAATAAATGATTTTTAAGAGCAATTAATCCTATACAACAATTAATTTCACAGTAAAATGGTTAAACTAAGGGAGACAATAGATTCCCCTCTCAATAAGCTGATATATGTATTCTCAACATTTCAGTAAATGAATACATTAGTAATGAATGGAGATAGAAAAGGGACTCTATGTACAACATATGCAGTGAGTTTATAAAGGTATACTATGACCAAAAAATATTAATAGTGAAGAGGAAAATAAGGGTGAATCACTATAATATAGATTTATATCATTACCATATAAGTATTTTAGTTAGAAAAATATTTGAATGTTTTGTGAGGTCTTTTACAATAGCTGTTTCCTCTTGTGACTCTGTCACAACATGAGTTCTATCTTGATGACCACAACCACATCCCCCTCCTCAATGGTTACATATGCACTATCAAGTCATGGTGGTCATGATGAGACTAAGCCAAATGCAGGGGTCAAAGATCAATACTCCAGGGAAAGAGAAAGAGAGGTAGGGGTTCCAAAAAAAAACTTGCAACGAAATTAGGAGGGAGGCCTATATAGAAAGAAAAGTTAGAGAGATGAGAGAAGGGATAGATCCTTTGCAAAGTTAGGACTTTAAACCATTCTCTATACTCCAGAGTCCATGATGTAAAAATCTAACAAATATGGAACTCCATCCACAATTGCAATGAACAAATTTAATGCCAAAAGAGAAGTGGACTTTAACGTACCTCTTATGTAAGAATGTGTGCTTTTTTTAATTAATTGAGATATTATAATGCTACTATAGCTTATGAAAATACATAAAAGTCTCCTTCACTCAAATCACAAGAGCTTATTTTAAATGTTAAAGCTTCCTTAATCACTTATGAAATGTAAATCTATGACTACAAGGGTTACAATTGAGTTTTGTATTATATCAATAGCGTTTTTACACATTCCTCTCTGTTAAGCCTCACATCATATACTTATATATTTGTAATATCTACACCTGAGGTCCATGATCTTTGAACTCCTCACATCATAATTTTACAAAGTAGTTCCTCGATCAAGCTATGCATATGGTGTTTTATATCTTAAAACAAAAAACTTCAGTTATAGCTTTCTCTGTCTCCGATTATTTTACCTTTCAGCTTGCATTCATAATCGTTATATGTAGGTTTATGAGCCACTTAAAATATGGCTTCTTTGACTACGTATGTGGGTTAGAACTGACCTAGTCATGCAATCTAATAAAAATTTCATTGTTGGAGATCTTTGGGTATAATATGATAGTCTTGTAATTCTTAGTTAGGGTAACTACCTACCCCCAACCTCCATTGCACCTACCATAAATATGCACTTTTGAATCACCACTGTGAAAGCTCTACTCTAATGTAATTAGGGTTTCTTACATTTGACTTTCTGTCTATTATTAGATATGGTTCTAATAAACACCACACTGACTCAATTATTCTCTTAGTTTCTCATGCTTGAGTATTCAATACGTAGTAGTTTCTTTCCTCCACTACTTGGGCAATTTATTATTTTTATTCCATATGTCATAGTGTTTACTATTTTTTTTCTCAAGTCCATAGCACTATGGTTTTGCCAACTGAGTAGAACCCAGCTTTAGGCAACCCTCTTCCTCCCATTCTTGTTATTGTTATTATACTTACTTTACCTTCCTTTTCCACTTTTAAGTCTGAGTTTAATATGTATGCTTGTATGTTTGCAGGTTTGTTCTAGACTCTTGTCATAACCTATTCTTGCGCAAACATATAGGGTTAGATTTGTGTATATATTCTCTACACACATTCCAAGTAATCAAAAATTAAATTATTTCTCTTTTCTTGTCCTCTTTTTCCATGAATTTGAAAAAGAATAGATGAAGGCCTTCTACTAGCCAATCTTTACCTTGCCAATGCATGCAATGTATACATTTTAATTTGGTAGTTATGAAAACTGGGTTTTAGACCCCAATTTCATTGAACTTAGTTCTCTTTTTAATTTATGTTCAATATTTTATTAGTTCAGGTCAATTATGACTAGGATTTGTAATTTTGTTAATCCTGACTAGACCCGATATAAAATTTTGTACCTTAGAGTTATACTATATATTTCCTTCTGAACATATAAGTTTATCTTGTATTTTGTAAAGTCCAAGATATGTCTCTCTAGTGGAAACTTACTTAGTAGATGTTCTAATTTTATGATATGTTTACAACTTAAATTATATTTTGTTTACATTGTATTAATAGATAGTCATTGGAAATACTAATTTATATTTTAACTTCAGTCATTCTTTCTACTCTAAGAGAATTACTTTTGGAATTTAATAATTATTTTTGCTATCATCTTAGATTCTCTTGCTCATTACTATTTATATATATAACTATGAATACATGTAATAGTTACAGATAGAAGCTACAAACATAAGATACCATTCACGACTCCTGGATTTTTGTATTTTGAATGTTTTATATTCTAAGGGATTTGTCTCTTAGTAGGGATTGCTTAGGTGTCCTATGGTTTTTGTCACAATATTACCCTCTCCCTATTAACCATACCATACATAATACAATCAGTTGTCCATGTATCAGATTATGTGTTCATAGATACACATGTCTTTATAACAATTATTCATTAAATATGACCAAAATATTCTACTTGTCTATTTATATGTCATTACTAATGTTCTATTCATAGATTGTATACAATAAACATATATTATTACTTGTTTCCTATTTAACTTCAGAAACCAATTTAGTATTCCCATACATAAATTCAATGTAGAATAAATAATATAAAATACTTAACTGAGTTCTTGGTAAATACAATAGGAGTGGTCAGGCTCCTCCCAAGCAATGAACCATTAATATAGTAGTTCCCCCTCATATATAGGCTCCTTTCATGTCAGAAACAAATTAGTAATTATAGGTCACTTCCTCCTAACCATTAGAAGTGTCCTACGATACAGGATGAATATTTTCTTATAGAGGCATAATATTTATCTCTCGCTGGATATTATATTTACTTTAGTCCAAATTTCCTCTCTCTCCCGCAATTTATTTTTTATATCTCCCACCTATGACATTTCTATCTCGTCATGATTTTATGGTGGCCCAGAATATCATTATTAAATATGGAGGGATTTCTTTTTATGTGTTTAAGTACTTTATTAGACCATAACTAATTCTAACTGTTTCCTGACAATTGGGAGCCTAACTACTCATGTGGTGGCTCTTATTGTATTTCCAAATAAACAAAGAAGTAAAATAATTTTTTATTCGTATCCATATATTAACATTTAAAATTGTCATCCATCTTTAGTCTTGACCCCACAACCAATAATTCCAAATTATTTGCAAGAAAATAAAAATAATAATATTTACAAAAGTAATTGCACCAAGGGTATCACATCTCCCCCCCTTGAATTAAACAATGTTCTCGATGTTGCTTTTGCCTTTATCACTTCTAAAATGTAAAGGAAATGTTTCTCACATTTTTCTTTCATTCCCTAGGTAGCCTCCTCAGGGATGAAAGGCTTCCAGAGGACTTTAACTTGGAGATGGTTTGATTCTAGAGTAATGCTCACTCCTATTCAAATTCATATTTAATTTATGCATGTCCTCATACATGCTAGGTAGATGTTGACAATTTTCATTCATGCACCCAACAAGGGTCAGAAACATCAATATTAGCACATCATAAATATTAATTAATCAACAATACATTATCTTGCACATTTACCCAATGGACATTCTAGGTAACATGGAATCGATTAAATGATTTCACTGCAAAATCTCAAACATAAGAATGATCATTTCCAATTATTTTATATTATGAACCTAGTGATCATATTATTTGAGGGTCAGTTACATACCTTGCCACTCATGATGGATTGTAGGTAGTGATAAGTTACATAAAACTGCATCATTTTTCTTTTATCATGATTCGACAATATAAAATATAAATCAAACTAGCCTTATTAAAACTTGGGACAATTTCCCTGCTATGGCATTCTCATGGCTATTTTATCACTACCTTTTTTGTTTAAATGGATTCATTCATGTCCATTTTAGTCAGCCTATCATTTCTTCTATTTACTTTCCACCATTTATTACATTAAGAAGGTTTGATCAAGGTTTTCATCTCGAGTTGGGTTTTCTTATTCATCTCTTCTTCTAGAGCATCCCAATTTTTTATTATTTATTTATTTATTCCAACAACCATCAAGACCAAGCCACAAAAGAAACCATCATAATAACACAAAGGGAAAAACAAGAAGCAATATGGCCATCCTCAAGATCAATAAAAGGAAAGAAGAAAAAATGCAACAATAAAATCATGCAACACATCCCTTCACCCCCCCTCCCACTCCTCATACATGAATTTCACACAAACTTATTTCATAGATTTCCCATCCCTCTTAGAATTACATATTTTTGGTTAACGTGTATGGATGTTATATACATTTTTCTCTTCAAAACAACCATGGGTTTCTTCCCTTTACACTCATGTGCATATCAGTTATCTCAACACACATCATGTCAGTAACATAATCATTTCATCCTATAATATTGTAAGCAGATATTCATATCATGCATTTAGTTAACCATTCAACAATATTTTAAAGGTGCCTACAACCAACGAGTCATGGTCAATATTTTAAAGATAATTATCTAGAGAACCATTGATGGGTAGTACATTGTTTCTTAGTGTACATACCATGTTGGCACAACACGCATGTCAACAAGCATAAGTGTACTTTGTGCCAATCTCCCATCAAAATCCTCTTTTTAAGAATCATGATTTCTTAACAATTTCATTGGCTCCCCAAATTGGTTGTCCAACGGTTTTTGGTCACATTTTTACCATTATCCACTATTGATCATGTAACTCATATTAGGATAATAGACTCCTTGGATTCCTTATGCACACAAATCCTTTATTGTATCTACTTAATGTCTTAATATTTCTTAGTAAACATGGATCTCTACACTACATTTTTTTTATCATGTCTATAGTGTCTTTCAGTGGGGCATATTTTATGAAACTTTCAAATAAAATGCATCAAACTATAAAACCGAATTGAGGAAATTTCCTCCTCATAGTTATGGTTACATCATTAATTCATAAATTTCTTGCCATTTAGTTGGGTTGTTTCCAAGAATCTAGTTGACATTCTTCCTATTTATCTTATTGTAACAAATCAAATCAAATTTTGTGCATGAGAGTTAAAATAACAACCATTTCACCCAATCATAATTTTTCTTGCCATTTTTTATTCGATAAAAGTTTAATTCTTTTCCATTGTGCAATTATTATAAAATAGGAAAATTATTGAAACCTACCACGAATCCACAATATGATTTTGTAACCTCATATAGACTCTGATGCTCGCCGTATATCTCGGGTATATGTCAATTAAGGGTATTTTTATATTTTTTGTGTCCATGGAAATTCCTTTTCAGGGAATTTACCTATTTTCAAGATTAACTTTGGTCTTGAATAATTCATACTAAGTAATTTGGAGTAAAGAAGATATTTTTCTAAGTATTTGCAACACTATTCCTAAGTGTTTTCATACTTATCTAGTGTCTTGGAGGAACCAAGTTTCCATCACCCCGTCACTTTCAATTTGAAAGTCTCGATTTTTTTAACTTGTTTTATTATTTTCGAGACTAATTTTCTTTCAATCATGACATATTATGATATTATGTCTCAATTTTCCAACATTCTGATGGTTTTGAACATGAACTTTAACTAGTAATTTTTTTTGCACCCTATGATTACCTATCTTCTCATGTCGATTTTTCTTTCGAAATCTCACTAACAATACTTTGTTCCATGATTCTTGACTCATCCAAATGTAACTTTACTAGGAATTACCCATCACATAATTACATACTCTAGGATTCAAAAAAAATTAAGCATTAGAGAATGGATTCTTGTGATTTCTTAATCCAGGAGGTAAAATATTTCTCTTAAAATTCCCAAAACACCGTAAAATGCCATAAAATTATTATTACACAAAATAAGTGTTAGAGTTTCCCAATGATTTCACATGGCATTAACTCTTACTACAATCTCCAGTCCAATGGTTCCTACTAGAATTCTTAACTTTTCTTCAACTGTAATAGTTTCTTGTTGTTTCCCTTATGAGGAGACTTTCAAGTTAAGAATCTTTATTAACTCTATTAACTCCTTTTCGGGTTTTATTAGTCGTGAAACCCAAGTCTTATGCATGCCAACCATAGCAGTTTATTTCCAATAATATGCTATAGCATTTGGCATACTCATAATTGAATTATGTTGTTAATATATGGTTATTAAATGATTCCATTCCTTTCTCCTAACCACTCAAGATAACCCCATATATATATATATATATATATATATATATATATATATATATATATATATATATATATATATATATATATATATATATATATATATATATATATATATATAAGTGGTTTGTATATCCACATAGATTATAAGAAAAGTTGTCATTGAGTATGCCAAGAAACATCTTCAAGTACACCACATATTTTAGTTTATGTAATATAGGGTTCTCAAGTCCATTTAATCATGATTCTGGTTCCTATATACACTTTACTCTGTGTATATACTCTATGTTTTTCTTCAATTCAATATGAAGTCCTAGACCAAATTATTTCTAGCAATGGTTTCCAAACCTTCTTAAGTTTTTCTTAATTTCCTTCTCAACAGGTTGTAACAGGTATTTAATATAAGAAATTTATGCATAAAAATCTTGTAAGTTGTGTACCAACAACATTTTTATGCAAATTAAAATGATCTCACAATATCTAGGAGTATAACAGAGAGTTATCCTTGTAAATTGAACTTCACTTACAACATCCACAACTCCTTCAACATATGCAACCCTTTGACATATTAATAGGTAACCATTATGTAGGTAATTACACACTCTCTAGGGTAATTTCATATGTAACACACCAACTTATATCTTAAACATTTTAATGCATTGTTTATGATTGTTTAATAGAGTAAGATAGAAAATTTTACTTCTCATATATACATGTATACATTTCATGATTTGATTATGTAAGTACTTTCTCAATTCCCCATATTACAGAATTCTTTATCTACTCACTATTCAACACCCATGGGATATAATTTACTAATTATCATGTATTACTACTCAATAATTTTTATTTTTATTTTTATCAAATAATCGCTTACACTCCTAAAAACCAAACATACATATTCCTGTAGGTAAGGGTACTCTAGAAATAATTGGTATATATTTTTACAAACTTAATTCCCATAATATAATTTTATCAATTTACTCATGGAAAAAACTCTTTTACTAATACCTTTCTTTGGTGTGTATCATAATACTTAGTTACTCATCATGCAAGAAACTCTTAATTTTCCTGATTTTATTTGTGGTCAAGCTCATAGGCTACAATATTGTAACCTACTTCTCTAATACCATATTCTAATGTACCTCTTATATAAGCATGTGTATTTTATTAATTGGGATATTATGATGTTACAATAGCCTATGAAAATACATAAAAGGATCCTTCGACTCTAATCACAAGAGTTTTTTTAAATGTTATAACATCTTTGATCACTTATGAAATGTAAATATATGACTCGAAGAGTTACAATTGAGTTTTTCCTTTCAACAAATGAGTTTTAAAAGGTCCTTGTCATTAGACCTCACATCATATACTTATATATTTGCAATATATACAATAAAGGTCCATGATATTCGAACTCCTCCAATCATTAATTTACAAATCGGTTCCTCTATTGAGGTATGTGGATGGCGTTGTATGGTTTTAAAAAAGTTTTAGTTATAACTTGATTTGTCTCCAATTATTTTACCTTGTGGCTTCCATACATAATTGATATATGTATGGTTGACAATCCACTAAACTTAAGGATTTTGTTGCTATGTATAAGGGAAACACCTCACCCACTCATGTGATCTAATTAAAATTTCAACAGTGGAGATATTTGTGTTTAATCTAATGGTCTTGTATTGCTCGGGTGTTTAGGTAACCACCAATCCCCCTCCATCGTACTTTTCATTATACACTTTTGAACCTCATATCTAGGTGTTCTACTCTAATGGAATTAGGGTTTATTACATTTAGATTTCCTAGCAATTTTCTATGGTTCTAATAGACACCACATTGATTCAATTATTCTCTTGATTTCTCAAGCTTGAGCCTACGACAAGTAATAATTTCTTTCCTCCGTTGTACAAACCTTGTTTTAATAATTTACTCTCTTGAATTCTATGTTGGGATGGATCCTCTAATTGCATAACTTTCTAATCCCTTTCATGGTAGGTATTACATCTATGGGCTTAGCAGGGACCAATAACTATATCTAATTTACTTGTTCCCTCATTTTTCAACAACAATGTAAACCTTAAGTTTCTAAGGTTCCTAGTTTTCAAAGTTATGTATTATTTTTTGCATGTAGCAAAAATCTATAGTGTAAGTGTGTGAATTCTAGGTTAAACCCCAAAATTGGCATATAGAATTCATATTTTACTCTATAAAGGTTTTCCCTCATCTAAAATTATTTTTTTCATTAATCATGCAGGTTTTGACTCATATCAAGTAGGTTACCTCTTGGACACAACTAATACCTTGCTTTCTTGAAAGAATGAGGAAGAAATTGCACTTGAATTTCCCTTCAACTCATCCTCCTACCAAGGTTTGAATGGTCATGGGTTCTAAGCCAAATTTGGCAAATTCCCAGTCCCCACAACCCTAGCTGAATGGATTATTCCTCTACGGCTAAGTTATTGAAATGAAAAAGCATTTGTCCCACCTCTAATAGGGTTTACATGTATATTTTTCTTTTTCAATTAATTTAAGAACAAATATATGAAACTTGTATAAATTTTGCATTAGATTTGCATGTATTGGGAATTTTCCTAATTTTTTCCTTCTTGTCATAACATTTACTAATTTTTTTCGTGAGTTTATATCACTAGGATTTGGCCAACCGAGTAGAGCTCGACTTCAGGTAACCCTATTCATCAAATTATTACTTTAGTTATTATACTTTATTTTCCTTCCCTTTCCACATTTAAGTCTACGTTTAATATGTGTGCTTGTATATTTGTAGGTCATTTCGAGACCCTTTTTGTATTCTACTCTTGTGCAGATAGCTATGGCTAGATTTGTGTTCCTCTATAGGCCTTCTATATACTCACAAATGAATTTCTTTGTCTTTTCTTATTCACTTATTCGAATACTTGAAGAAGAATATATGAAGGCCTTCTACTCCCTAAGCTTTACCTTTTCAGTGAATGTAGTAGTCTCGACCTGACAACATCAACAACAACTTTGACATTGTAGTAGTTTTGATCCAGCAGCAGTAGCAATAGCAACTTTCACGAAACTTGGAGAAATTCGATATCCCTTAATACACCTCGAAATTGAGTGAGATTTGTCCCAATTTTTTTTATCTTGAAGCCTTCTATATTCCTAAAAAAACTGACACTTCTTTCTAGATCCTTTCCAACCCTTAAACAATTTCACACTTTTGCAGCTTCCAGCTTCAGAGATCAAGCTATATGAGAGAGAAAATGAAATGCTCCAAATGAATTCAAACTCCTTGTATTTATAGCCTTATTGTGAGTTCGAATTACTTGTCTTGAGGCCGACTTGACATTCTTGAGGCCGAGTTGACCTTCTTGAGGCCGACTTGACCTTCTTGAGGTCGACTTGGTGTGGAGGAGATTAAATTCATTTTTGACTCTAAAATAATTCCTTTTACATGATCTGAAAGCCAAAGAAGGGTCTATTTAAATTTACAATGGCTTTAATGACTCAAATAAATCCTAGAAGTCCTCAATGTGGACTTTGACCTAATACATGATGACCCAAGCATGAAAACCATGCTTTATTAAGTCATAATAATAATAATAATAATAATAATAATAATAATAAATATTTTCTTGATTATTTTGATAAGTACATCTCAAATGCATTTATGAAGGCCGAACCTAGTTACAAATTTCAGCACTCCCTCTTAACTAGGGAGGTATTCATCATTACAAGTATAAGGAAGATCTCATAACACATGAACCATGATGAACTTTAGGCACCACAATTCCATGGACTAGATTCTTAACCAGAGAAATATATCCAAGGTCTTCCAACAGTTTAGGCACTGCAATGCCATGGAATAGATTCCTGACCATGGAAATTTATCTAGGTGGGACTAAGATGGAGTAAAGGTTTCAACCTCTCTAGGTACCATCAGGGTTATTTACTGACCATCAACCTAGGTATCTAGGTGCATATTTGAGGTCAGATCTCTATGATCAACGTCACCCTCCCTACTTTAAGACCTAGACATCAACACATAGTGTCGCCAGATGTCCTCCTAGGAAATGTCTCACACACAAATCCTTAACTTTCCAATCGATAACAAATCCTCCCCGATCAAGTAGATCAGCAACAAATCTCTCCAAACAAATTGATCGACAACACTAATCATGTAAAAACATGCTATCAAACTTCTGGGAGATTTACCTGTACAAACGCAACCCTAATCAGTAATATAATTTCAATTGTACATAAATAAAAACCTTCAGGGTCTTCCAAACAACTTAATGTGGCTTCTCAAATTTCCACGGTAGGACTTAGAGCTTTCCTAATGAATCTTGATAGAATATTTGTCAACCATGCAACGTCCTTTCCTACTTCTCATGAAACAACATATTTCATAAATCGATTCGGATTTTCTTATCTTGGAAACTCTTCAAAATACATTCTCCAATTTCTTCTATCATCGTGACTATGATATACCCTCCCTTTCAACTAGGGAGATTCCTTTCATCTATGATCTCGCTTAATCTAGGGATATTTCTTTCATTCAAGCTCCCTCTTAACCTAGGGAGATTTTATTTAGGTTCCCTCTTAACTTAGGGAGTTATCCTCATTTTCTATGAGATCAGAGAATCTTTCATGGCTTCCATCATTCTTATCAAAGTTATTACCATCATCATTCACATCATGCTTATCACATCAACTTTATTTTACGAACATATTCACCATCTTTGAAGATTATGTACCTACACAACTTTAGATAGAAAGTACAACCAAATTTTTAGAAGCGTGAAGTTAATCATTATCAAAATCATGGAAGCATTTCAACTTTATATATTGGATTCCCAAACTTAATTACAAATAAGATAAACATACTCTACAACTTCTTTCTAGGTTTCTTTTATAAAAACTAGACTACTTCATCAAGACATTGAGCATTTCATAACAATTTTCATTACATCTAGGGTTTCAATGTTTCTTTGAGAGGTATGACATACCCTACTACATCATATTTAAAACCATAGAAAAAATTCAAATAAATCTAGATCTACAATGTATATAACAACTTTCAAAATTCATATGTTAGACTTCCTACTAGGATTTCATACAAACCCTAGATTTCATTTAAGAGATTTTATCAATCGAAAACAATCATAACTTAATCAACAACATGACTAGCTTCCATTAGGGTTTCATTAAAGCCCTATAATTTCTCAAAAAATCAAACATCAATCATAACTAAAACTTTAGATTTCAACAATCTTACACAAATATCAAATTATCACATAGTCATCACATATGAGAGATTTGGACTTCTACTAAGGTTTAATTACAAAACCCTATAATTCACAAAAATATCATTCTAGAGGATCAAAACTTCGACTAGGGCTTAGTTCCAAACCCTAGGGTTCATGACCATCAACGGTTAGGTCAACTCATATATCTAGGATTACATCATCATGCACAAGCATATCATAACATGCGCTAGTCAAACCCAACTACACAAATATCAACAAAAGTTAGACATATAATAAACTTGATTAGGATAGGGTTTGATCAGATAAACACATATCCAAAATATTTCATTTCTAAGACATCATAAGGGTATTTCTTATACACTCTACCAAACCCTAATGATTTAGGGTTTCAATGCAAAACACAACAAACACTAAATTATCAATACTTCAAAGGTTTGAGATTTCATATATTACCATTCAACCCTAGCAAGTTAGGGTTTCCATAATCATACCAAAACCCCAAACATGACCCTCATAGAGAATAAGACATTTTCTTTCAACAATAACCCTAAGAATATTAGGTTTTCATACATAATTATCGACATTCACTTAAGTTAGGAGTTTTTACAATGAAAATTTATTTGGTTCCATAAGAGCGATCATAGATATGAGGAGGGTAGATTTAACTAATGGTAAATCACCCAATCAAGAATATTTAAGATTTAGGCTAGCTAGACATAAATATGTTAATAATAGTTTATCAAGAATGAATATGGAGAGAGAAGAACTTCTAATTCAAAACATACCTCTTATTTATTAAAAAACCTTGTAATTCTAATGCTTTGTTTTGCGAGGGCTTCTTCTTTGAGTCTTCAGCATGTTTTCCTAAACAAGGAAAATAATAGTAGAAATGTGATTAGTATTTTAAACAAAACCAATTAAGTAAGGAAAACTTGAAAGTGAAACTGGTAATAGGATACTTAGCTTTGGAGGTTGATGAGGGCTCCCTCCAAGCTTGAGGTATACCTATAACCTTAAAACAAAATAAAAATGTTTTTCCAAAATTTGTTAAACCTAAAATCTAGAAATAAAAAAGAAGTAACTAAAGCTTAGATCAAAGGACTTTACTTGTGTAAGTACCTTATATCCAGTTGTTCGAGATTAGTCTTCTTTGGAGATCCTTCTTCAGATACATTAGCTCGATCCCTTCTTCTCTTCTTGTTCTTTTGATTGTTGGGGCAATCACTTCTATAGTGACCCATCTTGTCGCATTGGTAGCATTCTATCTTAGACATATCAATCTTATTTCTTGGCCCTCTTGACTTCTTGGAGTGTCCTTTCTTGTGGGAAGAAGAGTATGAATTTGACACCTTTTCTTCTTTGTTGTTGGATACTAATGAAATTATCATTTTTTCCTAGGTGTAAGCATTACATAATTTTTCAAAGTTGGGAGCTTCTTTCCAACTATTGAGACCTGAAGCAGAATAACTCCAAGTATGTGGTAATCCTAATAGTGTAGTGATTACTAGCTCTTTCTCTGATACTATTTCATCTATGGCTAGAAGTTAATCTCTAATCGTTGATATATTTACAAATAAGAAAGCCACAATATCTTTCTTTGTCACCTTAGTAGTTATTAACTCATTCTTCAAGCTTTCTACTTGAGCAATATTTTTGATAGTGAATAATTTTTTCAATGCTTCATACATTTCTTGACCATGGTCTACATTGGAAATGTATGGGACAAGGTTGTCCTTAATTCTTTCTACCATCAAAGTCATAGCCAATATTTCCAGTTCCCTATAATTCACCTTGTCTTCATCATTGGATTCTTCGGTAGGTTTCTTCACCTTCCCTCTGGCCATATTCAAGACCTTATTCTTTTCGAGAATGAGGTCAGTTCTCTTCTTCCAAGATCTGTAGTTTGATGCTCCTTCCAAATTGTTCTCATTATTTGATGTGTTAGGAATTTTCCTTGAAGATAGTGAGCTTCTTCTCTTATAAGATATCCTTATATGGTCCCTAGATCAATCCTTTATATCCCTTCTAGTAGATGCTCAAGACTTCCTTTTTCCTCCTTCACTTTAGCTCTTATACTAGGTTAGAAAATCAGAAAGGCAAAAATATTTTCTTATATAGATAATTACTTGTGATTCTTTTATATTTATGTTCTACTTTTATCTTTTAGTTCATCAAGAAATTACCAAAACAATAAAAAAAGGACAATAGATGTAGGTGAACAGCCAGGAAAAAACCCCTATCTATGGGAAAGCCCATTTAACAATTCTTCTTTCAATAGTTTCTCAAGATAATCCAAGACCATAGACACATACAAGGATTCCCTCCACACCAATTTAGCCCTCAATTCTTCTAGCAGATTACAACCCTTCACAAGAAACTTCAACCTTGCAACATCAGTAACATCTTCGACCCAGTAGCAACATCAACCTATCAGTAGTAGCAACAACAGTTTGAACCAAAATTTGAGAACTTTGATCTCCCTTGATAAACCTCAAAATTGAGTGAGATTTGTCCCAAAATTCCGATCTTGAGGCCTTCTATATTCCTTCAGAAACTCACACTTCTTTCCAGCTCATTTCTAGCCCTTAAAAACTTTCGTACTTTTGCAGCTTCCAACTTCAGAGATCGAACTATATGAGAGAGAAAATGAGATGCTCCAAATGAATTCGAACTCCTTGTATTGATAGCCCTTCTGTGAGGTCAACTTACTTGTCTTAAGGTTGACTTGATCTTCTTGAGGCCGACTTGGTGTGGAGGAGACTAAATTAATTTTTGACTAGAAAATAATTATTTTTACATGATCCGTAAGCCCAATAAGTGTCTCTTTAAATGTACAATGACTTTAATGACTTTGAGTAAATCCTAGAAGTCCTCAATGGGGACTTTGACCTAAAACATGATGTCCCAAGCATGAATCCCATGTTTTAATAAGGCATAATAATAATAATAAAACATTTTCTTCATTCTTTTGATAATTACATCTCAAATATATTTATGAAAACCAAACCTAGTTACAAATTTCAACAACCTTTCCATAGATAATACAATAATTTGTTCATATATAATTTTATGGTTCATAGATACACATGTTTATAGGATTTGTTCATTAAATAAGACCAAAATATTCTAGTTATCTATTTATATGTCATTGCCAAAGTTTTATTCATAAATTGTATACAATAAACATCTATTATTATTTGTTTCTTATTTAACTTCATAAACCCATTTAGGATTCCCATACAAAAATGCAATGTAGAATAACTAATATACAACATGTATCTAAGTTCCTAGTAAATATAATAGGGGTGGTCCTGCTTCTCCCAACCAATGAACCACTAACATAGTAGTTCCCCGCAATCTCTAGGCTCCTATAATGTTAAAAACAAATCAGTAATTATAGGTCACCTCGTCCCAACCATTTGCAGCGTCATGCCATACAAATTGAATATCTATTTGCATAGGCTCAGTCTTTATCTCCCATTGGATATTTTATTTACTTTAGTCAATATTGCCTTTCTCTCTTCAATATTTATTTTTAAATATCCTACTCACGAATTTTCTCTCCCATCATGATTTTCTAGTCGTCGGGAATGGCATCTTAAAGGATGGAGGATTTCCTTTTTCTATGATTTTGTCCTTTCTTGGACCTAATTATTTCTTGATAGTTGGGAGCCTAACTACCCACATGGTATCTCTTGTTGTATTTCCAAATAAACAAATAAGTAAAATAATAATTTATTCATATCAATATATTAAAATTTACATTGTTCAACCAACTTTAGTCTTGGCTCCACAACCAATACTTCCACATTATTTGCAAGTAAGTATGAAGTAATTGCACTAGGGGTATCACAAAGCCAGAGTTAGGAGTCACAAAGAGTAACCCAATGGAAGAGACCCACATGAAAGGTGTTGGATTGGAGGTGTTGCGACAACTATTGCAAAAGGAAAATTCAACTCCAAAGAAATATTGAACATTTCTTCTAGAAATATGTTAGCACAATGAGTAGTTCCCATTAAATCACTATTCTACTCTCTCCTTCATCACCCAATAGTCCAACAATCATTACCCAATTCAAATTTTGAATAGAGTCACACTAATGTAGCTCCACTATCTGGAGAAAAAATTAATGATTTAGAACAAATCAAAAGGAAATTCTTTGAGCTACCCAATGATTTTCCATACATAGGCCCCTCAACATTATAATCCCTTAAAGGAAATCCCACCTGCATAAAGGGAAATACCAAGCTACACCGTGTAACGTGTAGAAAGAGAGCAATATAATTGGAGTTGCAGTTTGAATGAAAGCTTTCCATATTCATAAATGGGAGGAGGAGTGTACACAAGTGTCTACATGTGGGACACTGACCCTATTATCCCTTGCTAAATGTTATGTGAGGTGGTGGGTGGCAAGAAAACCCCATACAACTTGTATGTCCTCGTTATCCACCACGATTAAGAATAAAAATTAATATTATATTATATTATATTATATTATATTACTCTTCATGAATCTTTATAACTCTGTCATTTAATTATAAAAAATTAAGAATTACATAGTTAATATGCTTTATGTATTTTCATATTTATTTGAACCCAAATTTCTCTTTTTCATAACAATTTATATACTTATATGTTTTTTATTTTCATAATCGTATATGATGAAAATTTAATTACTTTCATTTTCGATAAATTTTAATGTTAGAATTATGCAGATATATTTCATTCTAATTAAATTGTTTTTAACTATTTACTAAATTTAAGTGAAATAATAACGTTCATCCTAATAACCTTTTTATGGGGATCTTTATAACAACTACTTTATACATTTGTATAGGTCAATAAATTCCTCTAATATTATAGAGAATATAATAGAAATGGTTATTTTCTTAATGATTAATAAATTTGTATAGGTCAATGATGTTGTCTCATATTATAGAGAATATAAAAAAAAAATAGATGGTTTTCTAGAGAGGCTTCATTTTTATGGGAAGATATTGCTTATGAGAAAGTGTTCATTTATGTGAGAAGACGTTGTTTATGAGAAAGAGTTATTTTTGGAAAAGATAGGGAATTACGGTTAGTTTTAAAAAAAAAAAATATTAACATTAATTTGTATTGATAAAAAATGTTGTTTATAGATATATTAGAGATAAAATGTTATTTTTTATTTATTTATAAAAATAATTTTATAAATATAAAAATATATTAAACATTAAAAATTATTCTTTAATATTTTTCCTAAATTTATAAAAGATCTATTTAATTTGTTAAAAAACTATTTTCTAAATTAATGGAAATATTTTAACAATTAGTTACCCAACCCAACCACACCACCTGCACATAATCTAAGAATGAATGAAAGTATGATTTTTTATTAAGTAACCTACATTAAAAAAAATAACTTATCAAATCTTCCTTAGTGTGCCTTCGTGTTGTTGCATATCATCCACTTCTTGTCTAGCTAAAGTGCGCCCACCTTTCCACTGAGTTGTGAAATGTTTGATTAAAATGCATATTCAATAAAACTTTGAAAAAATAAAGATATAGACAATGAATTGAGAACATTTACATATATGGAAACGAAGATAAAGTTATCTAATAGATGGCAATACATTTATGTGAAAAGTGGAAATGTATTTATGCAAAAGGAAGATAAAGTTCTCTAATAGATGGCAATATATTTATGTGAAAAGAGATAAAAATATGAAATATTATTTGCTAAAATATTTAAACTTTATTTTGTAATATGATAAAGACCCAGATCAAGATTCATATAAATTTAGGTTATTATCATTAATTGTAGTATGAATGTATAATTAATGAAGATTCATATAAATTTTGGTTATTATTATTAATTGCAGGTATAATTATTTTAGGTAATAATTTTTTTCATCCATAAACTAGAATATGGGTGAAGTGAATTGGTTTAAGTTTGTAATTTGATATTTTTTAATCCATATTTATTTATAATATGTAATTATAATAATATTTTATGATTATTTTAAGGTGGTTTATAGTATGTTTGTACAACTTCCACCATTGCAGCAATTTACAAGTGAATGTGAATTATCTATGAGCAATGGAAGAGAAATCAAGATTTATTTACAATATGTAACTATAGCAACATTGGATGATTACACTAAAGAGAATTATATAAAGTTTTTAGGTCCTACACCATTGCAATAACTTAGGAGTGAATGTAAATCATTTTTTGAGAAATAGAAGAAGTATTGTGAATCAAGAAGCTTATTTGCTAAGCCCATGAAAATGTAAAGTAAATGTAAATACAAGATCACATATTCAATTTCCAAATTTCTTACTTGTGACTATGTACTAAGGGTAGTAAGATAAACATTAAATATCAAGAGTGTATTGTTACATAAAAAATTATAAAAACATCAACGTACTAAATTTAAGTAAATTAAGAAAAATAAACCACTAAAAATATTTTGATTATGTACGAGTACAACATAATATATAATAAATAGAATTATAGATATTAGAATTTAATAACATGTTTAAATAAACAAATAATAAATGATTACTTTAAAAATATTTATAATTAATATAGAGAATATTTATTCTAAAAACACAATTTAACAAATTAATTATTTATATGTGTGTGTGGGGGGATGTAGAGTAGATGATAAATAGGTGTTTCGTTAATGTATATTGTAATGTGAAGGTTATATGTTTGAAATTTTGTGGGAAAAATTCAGTCATGCTAAGGGTTGCTGTGGTGTGATCCATAGAGGATTTTGACAACTTAGATGCCCTTGATGCCCTTGAGTCACCTCATCTCAAAACTCACGTAACGTAGCAAAATTATATCAATTTTTAATTATTAATTAATTGTATCATATTCAAAATTAATTAAAATTCATTAGAAAATGATTGCAACTCGTTAGAAAAATCTAAACACCTTGGAACTTGAATCTAATTTTGAAGAGAAAAAAATTCTGGTTTTGAAAAAAAAAATTCTAATTTTGGATAAAAACCCTGAAATTTAAATATTTAAGTATTTAGTATACTAATAATTTAATAAATAACTTAGATTTTAGTGTTGGGAAAAAATTAATAACTTAATTATTTAATATATTAGATTATTAAATTATAATTTAGATTATAACAAATACTAATTATAGAATATAGATAAAAGTAAAGTTATTTGATGATATCATACTATAAATAAAACAAGTATCTATTCTTTTTTTTATTTTGGCTGGTTATTACAAATTTATCATTTAAATTTTGATGTGAATATATTTTCTTTTATATTTTAGATATAATATTATTTATAAATAAAATAATTGTCCTAATTAATTTTTGTAATAATAAAGATTGCGGATCAGTAAATCTACTTTTCTCATATAAGTTAAGTTGAAGCAAAAGATGCTATTTCACTTTGTTTATCACTACCTTTTTTCCCACCAAATGTAACATGCCAAAAACATTGTAATTTTGATAATTAACTAATCCCAAAAATTATGTTTATTATTATGTTAAAAATTATTTTTCAATAGTATCCATAAATAATTTTAATAAAATGATTAAATCTCTTAATCTCCAAACTACTCTAAACAATTTTACTTTCCATTTTTAAAATTTTTAATTAAAATATTATAATTTATAAAAAATTATTTAAACTAAAAATATTAAAATTTACAAAAATGTATTTAAATTAAATTTTAAAATGTCATGAATATTTTACTCTATTAGTGACTTGTTAATCATTGTTTAATGATTTTGTCATTTTTACACCTTCATTGATTTTCAATTTAACTACCTATCTTAGTTATCACATACTTAAATCGTTATGTGACAATCTCTCAGATATTACTTTTTTTCCTAAACGTACTTTGAAAGTGTTTCTTATGTCTTCCCTAGTCTGCCATGAACGCCAAATCACAGATTAACCTGGCTGGACAATAATATTATGGACACAGCTTATTTTCTTCCGCGCACAATCATATATATGTAGGCTAACCGTACAGATTAAGACCAATTACATCTGAATTATCTTCCCACAATCTTTGTGTGTGCGTTGCCCCTCTGGCTTTCCATCGGTAGAAGTCAATTGAACACTGGAGCTTAACCAAAGCCCTGAACAAAGTCGGACATTCCCAAGCCCGATTACGCATTAATCTCTGTTCACAGTAATACGTCTCACCTTATACTCTTTATAGTAATGAGTCTTTTTCTTATTGAGAATATGGGAGACAAAATGCTTCCAAATATTGTTTGAAATTTAATCCAAACCACCCATGATCAAATGAAGTTGCCACGAGAGCATTCATCTGGATCTTTAATTTTGAATTTATTAAGGGATAAAGTTTCTCAAGCCACAATTTTTTTTGAGTGTAAAACTTGAAAAATGATTTACATTTTTACAATTTGATCTCTCCAAACAATTGTAGATAAAATAGATATACTCTCCATCTTTATAATTCCCTGATAAGGGTATATATGTGAACTTTAGGTGGAAGAGGGTTGGTCGACTTTTGTTTTTTAATTGATAATTGACGTGATAAAGAGCGAATAAGCCAAGCATATTCTTTGTTTGAGTGTTTAATCCACGGCTGCAAAAAGGAAGAAACACATGGAAAAAGGGAAAAACAAAGGAAGAAACACATGGCAGGATTGACTTTGGAATTGACGGTTGCCAAAAGGGAAAAACAAAGGAAGAAACACGTGGCAAGATTCACTTTGGAAGTGTTTTCCGCATTGTTAACACGTTGTAAGATGAATTTTTAGTAAAAGTTAATTTCACTTTTATAGTGAAAATAGGTAAAGCCATTTTAAACAAATCTTATTATATTTGGCTTCCATGAATTCCATGACCAAAGTCGAATAAACAACCTTTTCCACAATTTTACTGAACCACACTGCAATAAACCTGAAGACCTCCTACAAAGCCTCCGACAAAGCCTCGAAAAATCATTCCAACTGGACTCGCCTTTAAAAAATTAAATTACTATGTTAGAATCCAACTAGACTCGGTGTTTAAAAAATTAAATTATTATGTTAGAAATGAAACACGAACATAGTGAGAAAATAAAATAAATTCCCCATATTAAAAATAGTCTATAAATTTCATTAGAATTCACCGTGGTCACAATATCACACAAATTTCATTTTTATAATTTACAAGGAACCTTACAAAATTGAGAATTAAATATTAATTTATAATAAATAAAAAATATGGTTATGAATAATTTTTTTTAGATTTTTAGATATTTTATTTTGTTTAAATGTATGGAAAAATTAATTGTAAAATAACCAAAATAATTATAGTTGGTAAAAGTTATTAAAAGCTAAAGAAATAATCCTAAAGGTTAATGAAAGGAAAGGTTATTGCTAGAATAGATAACTTGAAAAAAAACATTGTGTGCCACTATCTCGAGTGAGATAACTACTTCTAGAAGTTTTTAGTGATTATTGTTTCTAGAAGTGGATGCTAAAATGGGTGGGGTGGGGTTGGATTTCAAAATGGTTGCCATCATCGTGGATGCTAGGACTACTTGCATACTTGCAGAATTTCATATTTTATGGAAGCTTGGCTTGTTGTGTTCTTGTTTCGCAGATTTTGCTGCTTCAATAGAATTGTGTAGATGGGTGTGCTTCATAACCTTGGCATTGCAGAGGAATACTAGTGTTGCAGAGGAATACTAGTATTGCAGAGGAATACTAAGTGGTCGTTTCTCTTGAAATGAGCAAGACAACTGAACGACATTTTGTATTGAAAGTATGAATTTACATGTAATTCCTATGTAGTATTTTAATTAGGTATATAAAACAGGTGAACTATAGAATCTTAGATAAAAAAATAGTTAAATATTTGAAATTTTTAGAAAAAATCTTGTTTTATCTTAAAAAAATATAGAATATCCGTTGTGTTCTGTCATCAAGTAATAGAGAATGTTTTGGACGAAGAGGGTCAGTCTTGGGTTAAGGCCAACCTAGGCTGGACTACATGCGTACCGAAAACAGAGAGAGAATTCTTACGTGTTGGGTTGGGAAGTAAGTTAATGTGGAAGATGGTTAGAGTTAAGTTAGGCTTAGGCCAGACAAAATTGCATGCAGGTGCAGAAAGTAAAGAGAAATTTCTTATGTCGTGGCTTGGGAAGTAAGTTAGTGATGAAGAGAAAGACTTCATAACGAAACTGTAGGTCAACTAAGGTTAATTCCATAGGGGAAAATTCTAAAAATTGTCGAGGAATAATCTGAGTTCAATTGTGGAAAGGTAGCTAATGTCCCATGAGCAAATAGCAACCCGTAGATGTAAGGTTGCTATCCTGTCGAGAGATTGAAAATATTGTAATAATATTTTTAACAAAATGAATAGATAAAATATGATGAAAGAGACTCACATGTATAATATATACATTTCTTAAAATAACATTTTTTTAAATCAAAATTTGAGCTGAACAATCACATTAAGAAAAACCCAAATGTGCCACCCATTAACGAGTGTATTTCCTTAAAAGTTGAGAGGCCAGGAAGCCCACAAAATTAGAAAGAAAATATTACAGTTGGAAGGAGTTAAGGAAACTCCCACATACTTTAATACTGTTATGAAAACTACAACGATGTATATATTATCGATTGTACATGGATCGATAACGCTCACAGAACGTATAAAGAAATCATGTTCTTTTTAAAAGGAAGAACGAGACATTTAAAAACTTGGTATGGCTGCGACCGAACTGGTTCACCAAGCTTGTCAAGTTGAGTGGATGCATTAAGAGCCCCTAATTGTAACCGAAGATTATTTTCACAATAGTTATCTTAGAAATAATCGTTAAGAAAAAAATAAAAAAGCTTATACAATGTAAATACGAAAAGGGAACCCCAAGCCTTACCTGTAAAATCCATGCAAACCCTCCAGTGAAAGGCTTAAGTCACTCTATTTGCACTTTCCTATGCCAAAATAAATTAAGGTGGGTTAGATATCAACCCGGGTAAATGCATTAATACCGTATGTATTCTTGTCATAATTATACCTAATTAATGAAAACAATTAGATATTTAAATATAATATAACTTAAACCTAATTAATGAAAACAATTAGATATTTAAATATAATATAACTTAAGTACTTTCACATTAGATGCTTATTGCACAAGGACTACCCTGGCGGGGGCATTTGACACTGAGATGTAATAAAAATAAAACACAATACCCTGCAACTCTGAGTTGAAAGGGGAATATCGATCTTGGACGATTATCATTAATAGGTTAACTATATAGAAACCTCTAGGTATAATGAATAAACTATTGTAGGATCGTTTGTAGTGATTTAAGGAGAAGAAGAATCCACGGGAGTTTAAGCCGAGGCCACCTGTTTACTAGGGTCCGCTTTAGTGTTCCTTATTCCGATCGAAATAAAAAAATTGTGTGCAACAATGTTGCTGCATAAATACTCTAAATACACCAGTAAGATTGCAGAAGTAATTCAATATTTTGTTGATTTTTTTTTTTCGAAAGGACATGCTGGGCTAAACAATAAAAATCAAATTCTAGTGAGAAATCATTAAATAAAAATCAGAATTTTAGTGATGGACCATTAAATAAAAATCACAATTTTCCAGTAAAGAAGTATGGAAAAAAAAATTGTGTAAACAAAACTAGTAGAATTAAAAGTAGCTATTAAGGAAACCCTAATTTATTTCAGTATTAAACTGTGAACTGTGTATTAAAGTTATGGTGAATTTTCCAGGTCCTGTAAATTTAGAATTAAACTAGAAGGGTAATAACTGGGTAAACTTCACAGAACTAGTACTAAAGCCTAGCCATAATATTGTTACTGTAATTGTGAATTGAATACAAGAAGTATCACGGCAGTGCTCATTATAACAAGTGTTGTTAATAATAACAGTAAACGAAATCTAAATGATAGTATTAACTATGAGGTGATATCGCCATAGGTAAAGCAATCCAAGTTGTACGAGTAAAACATTTCATAAACAAAAACTTACAATATTTTTCCAAACGCAAAGGGCTGAAATTAAGAAGAAACCTTCGAATACACGTGTTTCCATATGTATTAGTTCCTATGGAGATATAGAACTAAATTTTAATATCAACAAAATTCTTGCAGAAATGCAAAACTGTAGCGGATTCAAAACCATATAAGGGTATGCGATGTAGCAACCCAGAAAATTAAACTACAAACAAAATCAGCAAGTTGGGCCCTGTAGGGATGAAGTCCATCCCTTTGTGGGCAGGGTGTACAATAAAAGTAAAATTCTTGACCAGGAGAATTGAACCCTAAGCTTGGTAGTAACCAGACTGAAATTTAATACACTTTCGAAGCTAAACTGAGTGTGGGCATCAATTATTACCCGGGAAACGCCAGAATTGTAATGAAATACTTGTTGGGACAGTGAATGGAAGTAACCTGACAAAGGTATTTCCCTCAGGATCTTCCACAATGGAAGAAACAGTACCCATTTACTTTCCCGAGTTGAGTTACTCATGTCCTTGCCATCAATTACAAATAGAAGGGCGATGTAAAATGTTAAATAAAATGAATGTGAAATGGAAACCATCTGTAAAATGTTAAGATATTGAATGCAAAAAGGGAAACCTTTGTAAAATGATAAGAAACTAGATGTGAGAGGGAAAATATCTGTGAAAGTATACCAAGTTACATGTCAAAACGTATTAGAGACAGTACCTGATGTGCAACCATGCAAAATGGGAGGCCCTCGACCCCGTTAACTCTGAATGAGATAGTCCAGAACAAAGTAAACCCATTACTGTGGACTAGGAGGGGTACTCAGCAAGTGATACCAGCAAGAGGTAAACGCTGAACCTTGAGGAGGGTTGCATTACCAATTGTTACCCTAGGTAAGAAAACTGTAAACCTCTACAACACAAAAGACAAAAAATGAATTGTGCCATAATATCTGAGAGCCAAGCTTACCTGCAACATAGCCTTAACCATGGTCGAAGGTGCTAGTGAGCGAAGTGTTCCAAAATTTCATAGCTCAACATTGTGGGAAGTTGGAGCAAATGAGCTGCCGGGAGTTTGGAATGAGCTCCTAGGAGTGTGGAGCGGGTACACTTTCATTACCCTAACAAACCCTTAGCGAACCGTGACCATGCGATGCCCAGCCCCATGATCGAACGGTGAATGTTTACCCTCAACCAAGCAACAAACACCTGACAGGTGCAAATTTTTATTTGAGAATGTTCCGTGAATGGAGGGTCTGGGTTTACCGTCTATAGTAAGTTAAGGCACTGGGAGGACATTTAACTTTAAATGCCGACAATTTCGAGACTTCATAAACTTACCAACCGCCTTACTTCAATTCCAAATAAGCATGGTATCAAGATTGTGCCATCGCCAAACTTAGGAACTTTAACTAAATTTGTTACGAGTGCAAAATAATTGAAAATTTTGACAATGAAAATGTTTAAATATATTGACCATGTTCAAATTATATTTTCTTTATTCAAGATATTTCGTTTCAACAACACTTTCCTATAGCAATATGCTTTATTCTTTGTGTTAATCTCATAAGATATTGAAATGATAATTGTTATATCATCTTAAAATATAAAAATACAATTCAAAACATTTTTGGATCATTTATTGTTATGCGTTAGTCTAATTAAATATCATAAATTTGATGAAATTTCCTTGTAAATAAACAAATTAAACACTGAGGAATTATAAATTAAAATAAATGAATAAAGCAGTACTTGAATTTTTGGATGTGGTTTATTAAATTAAAATATATCTCAAACATGATACATATATTTGAAAGAACCATTATTTATATGATATGTTGTATGCATAACCACCATTATTTATATGATAAAATATTGACAGAATAATATTATTTATATTTATATTTCCATGTGTATTATCATTTTATACCTATTATTTAGAAATATTTATTTTCTAGCATAACTAGTACTAAAACTTAGCCATAATACTGTTACTGTAATTCTGAATTGAATAGAAGAAGTATCACGATGATACTCATTATAACAAGTACTATAAATAATAAAAATAAACTAAATCCAAATGATAAACTAAATCCAAATGATAGTATTAATTATGATGTGATATTGCCATATGTAAACAAAGAGACTCCAATCCAGGTTGTACGAGTAAAGCATTTCATAAACAAAAACTTATAGTATTTTTCGAAACATAAAGCGCTGAAATTAAGAAGAAACCTTCGAATACAGGTATTTCAATATGTATTAGTTCATATGGAGATATAAAAATAAATTTTAATATCAACAAAAATCTTGCAGACACGCATAACTATAGCAGATTCAAAACCATATAAGGTTTGCAGTGTAGCAACCCAGAAACTTAAATTACAAACAAAATCAGCGAGTTGGGCCCTATAGGGAGGATGTCCATCCCTTTGTGGACAGGGTGTACAAGAAAAATAACATTCTCCACCAAGAGAATTAAACCTTAAGCTTGGTAGTAACTAGACTAAAATTTAATAGTGTTGAAATTAAACTGAGTGTTGGCATCAATTATTAGCCCAGAAACGCCAAAAATGCAACCAAACACTAGTTGGGATAGCGACTAGAAGTAACCCGATAAAGGGGTTTGGCTCAGGAGCTTCCATAATGGAAGGAAGGCTATCCATTTACTTTCTCTGGTTGTGTTACCATCGTCCCTGCCATCAATTACAAACATAACGATGTTGTAAAATGTTAAGAAATTTAATACGAAAGGGAAAACCTTTGTAATATGATAAGAAATTGGATTTGAGATGGAAAATCTCTGTGAAGGTATACCAAGTTATGTGTGAAAACGTATTCGAGACAATACCTAATGTGCAACCATGTAAAACAGGAGGCGCTCGACCACATTAACTCTGAATGAGAGAATTGAGAACACAATAAACCCATTACTGCAGATTGCGAGGGGTATCAAGCAGGTGAGCTATCCAACAAGAGGTAAATGATGAACCTCAAGGAGGGCTACATTACCAATTGTTACACTAGGTAAGAAAATTGTAAAGCTCTGCAACACAAAAGAAAAATAAAAATGGGTCGTGCCATAATTTGTGAGAGCCAAGCTTACTTCCAGTAGAGGCTTCTCCATGGTCGAAGGCACCAGCTGTTGGAAATTTCTGGTAATTTCAAACAAAACTGAATAGAGGACAATGCTCTGTTTTAACCTAGGAAATTAAAAACTTGTTTGCTGAAGATGAAGAACAGAGTTTCATGCACCAAAATAAACTTGTATTCATTAATCAAAATTGCCAGTTACAAATTTCTTCCTCCAATAGAGGGATTTCACAAACACTGCTTCAGATGCACAAAAAAAATTTACTCTGTGCATTTCATTCTCTGTCTCAGCTTAAAAAAATTTAAACTGCTGTGTAAATTTCCTCCATTCGCGCGCTGCGTATGTTTCCTTTTTTTACTTCGCACTACTATGCGTTTCATTACACTTACATTTTTAACAACAGACAAAAAAAAAACATGACATTTTGTTTGACTTTGTGCCGTGTAAAAAAATTTACATCCGTGAATTAAAATAACATAAATGCTTTACCTACATTCTATGACTACCATACATTTCATTAAATCCTTCAGCATGGTGATATATTAATTTTCGGATCGAAGGTACTTCGACATTAATTAATTTACTGGCGGTAAAAAAATAATTTCACTTCACGTCAACTAATAAATGATCCAAGGTGCAGGTCTGATCATCAACCGTTGATGTCAATCAAACGATTGATAGCAATCCCCCGGAGGTCCCAATCGCACGAACTTTACCTGCCGGGGAAATGGCTATTTTGGAACAATTCCCATGGACACGCATCTACAGGTGAGTGTGATCGGAGCCCCCTCGAGTAATACCACTCTGCGTGAAATGGTGGTGCGGGGAAATCCATGGTAGTTTTTCCGTTGCTGTACAGCAGTCGCACGGAAGTTGAAATTATATTTCAACACTCCCCTTTAATTTCAACTGCTGGGTTATTAGTCATACCCAGACATTTCCTCAAAAATTCAAAACTTTCCTGTCCCAATGGTTTGGTCAGAATGTCAGCAACCTGCTCCTGAGTCCTGCAATGTTCTAAAACAATTTCTCCATTGCTTACCAATTCTCTAATGTAATGAAAATTTGTGTCAATGTTTTTCATTCTCTTATGAAACACAAAATTCTTGGATAATGCAATAGCTGAGCTATTGTCACAAAAAATCACAGTTCCTTTTACTTGCTCTTGGCATAAGCTCCTTAACATTCTTCTCATCCAAACTGCTTGAGATGCTGCTGCTGTCGCTGCCACATATTCTGCCTCTGCTATAGACAATGCTACAATAGGCTATTTTTAGAAGCCCATGAAATGGCTCTTGAACCCATGTGAAAAACATAATCGGATGTGATTTTCCGATTATCTACACTTCCAGCCCAATCACTATCAATGTATCCAATTAAATCTGAACATTATGAAGTAGTATATAAAATGCCAAACCTTTTAGTACCTTTAACATACCTCAGAATCATTTTTGCTGCCTGCCAATGTGCTTCTTTTGGCCTCTCCATGAATTTGGAAATTAAACTAACAACATGCATTATATCCGGCCTAGTTGCAGTCAAATACATGAGGCTGCCAACTATGCTCTTGTACAAACTAGGATCAAAATCCTTGCTGCTGTCCTCTTTGCTGAGTTTTAATCCCATCACTGTGGGAGTGATTGTTGCTTTGCTCTCCTGCATATTAAATCTTTCCAACACTTCATTAACATATTTCTCTTGTGAAATAAAAATCCCATTTTCATTTTGATCTATTTCTATTCCTAAGAAGTATCTCAGCAAACCCATGTCAGTCATTTCAAATTCTTCTTTCATGACTGTTTTGAAATTTTCAATAAGGTAATCATCATTACCTGTGAAAATAACATCATCAACATATAACACAACAATTATTATTTTACCATCCTTTTCTTTGATGTAGAGGGTGGTTTCTCCCTCACACTTTTCAAATCCATTTTCCAGTAGATAGGAATCTATCCTACTATACCATGCTCTTGGTGCTTGCTTTAGCCCATAAAGAGCTTTCTTCAATCTGCACACTTTGTGCTCTTGGCCTTTCTTTTCATAGCCTAGAGGTTGTTCAATGTAAACCTCTTCCATTAACACTCCATTTAGGAATGCTGACTTCACGTCCATTTGGTAAACTTTCCACTTGTTTTGTGCTGCTATGGAAAACACTGCTCTCACAGTTTCCATTCTAGCAACCGGTGCGAAAGTTTCCTCATAATCTCTCCCATACTGCTGCTTATACCCTTTGACAACAAGTCTTGCCTTGTGTCTTTCTATTTTTCCTTCAGCATTACTCTTGGCCTTATAGACCCATTTAACTCCAATGACTTCTTTTCCTTTTGGTAGTTCAACTAAATCCCATGTCTTGTTTCTTTCTATGGCATTGATCTCCTCATCCATAGCTTCTATCCATTTCCTATCCTTAATTTCTTCCTTGAAATGAACAGGGTCATCAACATGACAATATAAAGAAAGTAAGGAGTTCATACCTTCATTTGCTGTCTCTTGTTCATAAATGTCACTTAAATTTCTGAACTTCTTACCTCTTTCATTTGGTGTACAAGTGCTTGAAGGAGCACTTGAATTTCCTCCTTGTGGTGTGCTTGGAGAAGCACTTTCATTTCTCCTCAAGGGTGTCTCTTGCTACCCTTGTGTTGGTGATGCTGTTTGGGGATGTATTTTAGCCATCTCCTCATCATCTTCATCATGTGACAAAGAGTTTTTAACATTCATTGTTTTCTTTATGCTTCCATCCCAAGCTTCCTCCTCAATGAACTTAACATCTCTACTCACAAAAAACTTCTTGGTGGATGGGTTATACAACCTGTAAGCTTTGCATTCCTCACTGTATCCAATGAAAATACATTTCTCCCCTTTACTGTCCAACTTCTTCCTTAGCTGATTTGGAATTTTTGCATAAGCCACACATCCAAAAACTTTCACGTGGGTGACTCCTTGCTTTGTCCCACTCCATGCTTCTTCCGGCACTCTATTCATGACTGCTTTTATAGGGCATCTATTCAAAATATACGCTGCACAGTGTACAACTTCAGCCCAATAATCATTTGGCAAATGCTTTGCCTTTAACATACTTCTCGCCATATCCATGATTGTCCTATTCTTCCTTTCGGCAACACCATTTTGCTGCGGAGTGTACCTCGTGGTAAACTACTTATGAATTCCATTTTCTCTACAAAAACGTAGAAATTCCTTGGAGATATACTCACCTCCTCTATCAGTTCTTAGAACTTTGATATGCAGCCCACTTTGGTTTTCTACAAGTGCTTTGAAATTCCGAAATTTTTCAAACACTTCACTTTTGTTCTTCATGAAATAAACCCAAGTTTTTCTAGTAAAATCATCAATGAATGTTAAAATATAGTGGCTGCCTGCAAGTGATGGAGTTTGCATCGGTCCACATAGATCTGAGTGGACAATCTCTAAGGGTGCTTTTGCCCTTATGCTTTTCCCTGATGGAAAACTTTCTCTGTGTTGTTTCCCCAATATACAACATTCACAAAGGTTGTCCGGTTTCTCTATCAATGGTAATCCTCTTACCATTCCTTTTCTACTCAACAAGTTAAGACCTCCAAAGTTGAGATGTCCAAATCTCAAGTGCCACAACCAATTTTCATCCTTTGGTTCGCTTTGGAAAGCCTCTTGTGTAACTGCTGTAATTTCTACTCCATCTTTCAAATCTGCTTTCATTCTGAGAGGGAACATCCTGTTCCTTGTCATCTTCACTTCAGCAATACAACGTTTGCTGGGTTTCTATCCATGATGGCGCATACATCATTCTTAAAGAAAAAATTGTACCCTTTTTGAGCAAGTTGTCCAATACTCAAGAGGTTACATTTCATTCCAGGAAAATAATAGACATCTGCTATGGTTTTCTTTTCACCTTTCTTTGTTAAGATATTTACCTCTCCTTTTCACATAACAGAAAATTTACTACTAGTCCCAAGTGTGACTTGTGACTTCACATTATCATTTAGCATAGAAAACAGGGCTATGTTTCCCGTCATATGGTTACTGCAACCGGAGCCTAGAAACCATACATCATCACTCTTTTCTTCAGCCATATTACAAGCTAAAAATAAATTATTTTGGCTGATATTTTCTCTAGTGAGATTTGCACTAGTTCTATTATTCACATCATGCTACTTCTTTCTACATTCATTTGCATGATGCCCATATTTTTTACAATAATAACATTGGACATTGGATTTTTCATACCTTTGTCCTTGAGCATGATGTTTTCCACTTTGTTGGCTGTTTCCTTGGCCTTGGTTCTGATTTGGATTACTGCCTCTTCCTTGAGCATTTGCTGGACTGTTTCTTCCACCTCTGTTTTGGCTTCTGCCTCTTCCTCTCTTGTTTCCTCTGCCTTGACCTATTCCTCTTCCAAAAGACATCTGGGTCTTAAAGGCATGCTCTAGAGATGAGTTTTCATTTCTACTCAACCTCTGCTCATGTGTTATCAGTGATGCATGTAGTTCATCAAATGAGAAATTTGTGAGATCTTTTGTCTCTTCTATGGTGGTGACAATCACATCAAACTTTGAGGGTAGGACCCTCAATAGTTTCTCCACAATCCTCCTTTATTCAAGAATCTCTCCATGAGATCTTATCTGTGTGACCAGACCAATCACATGTGTGAAGAATGAGTCAATATTGTCTGACTCCTTCATGCATAGATTCTCAAAATCTCTCCTCAGCAACTGTAGTTTTGTTGTCTTCACTTTCTCCATGCCTTGGTAGGCTGTCTTGAGAGTTTTCCATGCTTCTTTGGATGTCTTAACTGTTGCTATCCTTGGAAACACTCTCTCATGCACTGCTTGATATAAGAAGAGGAGGGCTTTAGAATCCTTCTTCTTATTGCTCTTCAACAGATCTTTCTTTGCCTGAGTTAAATTATTAAACTCATTTTCATCTGCTAGTTATTCAAATCCATCATCAACAAATTCCCATAAATCTTGAGAAGCAAACAGGGCTCCCATAGTTATTGCCCAGTAGTCATAGTTTTTCCCATTAAATTGTGGGAGCTGAGTATTACAGATACCCATGCTAGTGCTGGTGCTGATGCTGGTGCTGGAGCCAGCCATTCTTGCACTCTAAACTATGCTTCAAAATACTTGACTGTATTTAAAAATCACTCACTGTCTTCAACAACAACACAAAAAAACTTGAGAAATACCTTTGAATCTTTCTTAACTGAGTCTTCACTCTGCTGGAGAAGCTACTGCAGCATGAAATCCTTCCTTTAGCTTCTTTGACACCTTCAAAGAGCCTGGACAAGCTCTGATACCATGTTGGAAATTTCTGGTAATTTCAAACAAAACTAAATAGAGGACAATGCTATGTTTTAACCCAGGAAATTAAAAACTTGTTTGCTGAAGATGAAGAATAGAGTTTCACACAGCAAAATAAACTTGTATTCATTAATCAAAATTTCCAGTTACAAATTTCTTCCTCCAACAGAGGGATTTCACAAATACTGCTTCAGATGCAGAAAAAAAAATTACTCTGTCTTTGCAACAAAGAGCAATACTCTGTTTCTTCAAAAAAATTAACACTGCTGAAAAACACTCCTGTGACTGCACTGCTGTGCATTTCATTCTCTATCTCAGCTTAAGAAAATTTACACTGCTGTGTAAATTTCTTCCATTCGCGCGCTGCGTATGTTTCCTTTTTTTTTACTTCGCACTACTGTGCATTTCATTACACTTACATTTTTAACAAAGGACAACAAAAAAAAAACATGACATTTTGTTTGACTTTGTGCCGTGTAAAAAATTTACATCCGTGAATTAAAATAACATAAATGCTTTACCTACATTCTATGACTACCATACATTTCATTATATCCTTTAGCATGGTGATATATTAATTTTCGGATCGAAGGTACTTCGACATTAATTAATTTACTGGCGGTCAAAAAATAATTTCACTTCACGTCAACTAATAAATGCTCCAAGGTGCAGGTCTGATCATCAACCATTGATGTCAATCGAACGACTGACAGCAATCCCCTAGAGGTCCCAATCGCATGAACTTTACCTGTTGGGGAAATGGCTATTTTGGAATAGTTCCCGTGGACACGCGTCAACAAGTGAGTGTGATCGGAGCCCCCTCGAGTAATACCACTCTGCGTGAAATGGTGGTGTGGGGAAATCCATGGTGGTTTTGTCGTTGTTGTACAGTAGTCGCACGATAGTTGAAATTATATTTCAACACCAGCGAGCGAAATTTGGAAAAACAACAGATATCGACACTGTGGGAAGCTAGAGAAATTGAGTTGTTGGGAGAATGGAGTGAGCTGCCAAGAGTGTGGAGGGGGTAGGGTTTTGTTACCCTAACAAACCCTCAATGAACCGTGACCCTGCGATGCCCAGCCGTGCGATCTAATAGTGAATGTTGACCCTCAACCAAGAAAACAAAATTTGGCAGGTGAAAATTTCAATTCGAGAATGTTCGGTGAATGCAAGGTGCGGGTTTACTGTCTATCGTAAGTTGCAATAGATGGTTAGCCATGGCGGCAGGCACCAGTGAACAAAGTTTGCCAAAATTGCAGAGCTCGACACTGTGGCAAGTTGGAGCAAATGAGCTGCCAGGAGTGTGGAGGGGGTAGGCTTTCGTTACCCGAACAAACTCTCAGCCAAACCGTGACAGTGTGATGCCCAACCCTGCGATCCAATGGTGAATGTTGACCATCAACCAAGCCACTGATATTTGAAAAGTGAAAATTTTGATACGAGAATTTTTCGTGAATGCAGGATGCGGGTTTACTATCTATGGTAAGTCAAGGCACTGGGAGGACATTTAACTTTAAACACTGAGAATGTCGAGCCTTCATAAACTTACCCACCGCCTTAAGTCAATTCCAGGTAGCCATGGTATCGACATTACATATCATTTATTGTTATACTTTAATCTAATTAAATATCATAAATTTGATATATTAACATAGAAAGGTATCTGCAAAACATTAAATAAAATTTTTATCATCACCATTTACTATATAAAAAAAATTTAAAAAAATTGTAAGGCCATGTTAATTTTTTTCAGTATATAAAAATATATTTTTTATAACAATGTTTGAATATTTAAGTAAATAAAAATAATTACAATGGTCTAAATATTTTAGTAAATAAATATTGTTTTTTGAAACATAATAAATTTTACCATACTCATTTATAATAGTAAATATTACAATATTTATAAATAAAATGATTAGTAACTTTGGAGATAGTGTTACACTAAAATTTGTCACCATGACTATTTTCAGTCAGTATGGCTCCATCAATAACCATACTGTCCTCCTTGGCAAGTCTTATACCTCTGCTCATGTCAAACTCCAAAAAAGAGAGAAAGCCTTTAAAAAATCAATATAACTCTGGTTCCGCACTTTCTCTTACTCTTACCTGCGGGCACGCACCTCAAGTACATAATACCTGCGTACTTGTATGCTCTGTCTGTAAAGGGGTGGGTGCGTACCCCTGTAAAAGTCAAAAGGCGCAAGTTTTACTTCAAAAAACTTACTTGCGGTCGATTCTAGAGCATTCTAGAAGATGGTTTGACGTGGATTGAGCGCCTCCAGATGGTTCATGCATCCCAATGAAAGAGGAACTTATCCCATGAAAAGGGGAGCTATCCCTTTGAAAGAGGGGCTTATCCATTGATGGTGGACTGTTTAACTTCCTCCAAAGCATTATAAATACAGGCATTGGGCCAGAGGCAAGGGAGGTTGAAAGCTGAACATTCCTAAGGGTAAATTGTGTGCTGAAATTAGGACTCCCTTATAGAGCTTGAGAGGAGAGATCACATTCCTTTCTTAGCTTCATTTGGAAGTGGGTGAGCTGATCAAAGTAGAGGAGAACTCTTGTTGGACCCTGGGAGGGACCTGCACAACACCAAGGCATTGGTTGTAAGTTTTCTTTTGTTTCCAATTAATACAATTAAGTTCATTTTTCTCAACAAGTTGTTATATATAATTTGTTTCATAAACTCCTTGGTCTTTATGATGAATATGTTTTATTATATGAGTTATTCAGGTGCTATGTAATCGTTTGATTGTTTGTGTATGCAGGCTTCAAGGAGAGGAGCTCATTTGGATCGAAGAGACTTGGCCGCTACAAACAGCGTTGGACTAAAGGTAAGCCTTAAACACCTGGTTGCTTTTATTTTAAATGCATATTTAGGGAAAGATAGTGCTTGATTGTTTTGTTTGTCACTAGAAAAGCCTTAGTTTCTAGGGAGGTTGGTTTTGTCCGCAAAATTGACTCTTTCCGCATGACAAAATGGCGACTCCGCTGGGGAATCCATGGATTTGATTGTTTTCTTTGTCTATACTTTGACCTGAGAAACTGTATTTTCTGTTTCTGTTTTTGACTTGATGATTGTGTGATTGGGTGAATTTAGTAAATTTTGAGTTAGTTTTCATTTTTCATAGTTTTGGGAGAGGTATGCACCCTCTGAGTTAAGCAAAGTGCATACCTGTACGCACTTTTGCTTTGTGCACAGAGCGTGGACGCACCTGTGTAAACAGGTTGCCTGCGTACCGTGTCAAAAAATTGAAAAATTTTAAATTTTTCTCTTTTTTATCAGTTTAGAATTTGTTTATAGGTTTTAGCCATTGCCCAGACCTGCTTGTTCCCTGTCAAAAACTTTCCTTGGTTAATTCCATTGGCATTCCTGCTTTAAGCTTTTATCAATTGGGTGTTTTGAGTCTCTTTTTTGAGAAATTCTTAATTTGATTTCCTTTGGTCATTACTTGGAGGTTTGTCTCAGTCTTTTCACAATTTTGCATCTTTTTGCTTTTGTTTTTGCAAAAAAATTTCCCCCTCATTCGCCGGGGGGGGCTAAATTGTGTATGAGTGTTAATCGCCTTTGAGTGTTTTTATTTTTTTGATCTTTGGAACTCTCACCCAATTTTCTCGACTTGCACTTGATTGGTTCTTAGATTACATTAGAATCGTCTTGTGTTTGAGAATTCTCTTGCATAGATCACATTTGCATAATTAGAATTCTCATTTTCAGAATATTAATGAAAATGTGCATAGATTACATTTGCATACTTTTCAAGTGAATTGTGCATAGATTACAATTGCATAGTTTACATTCTGAAAAATCAATCGTAGATTTAGATCAGTTTTCTTTGATTTGAATTTACAAAAAAAAAAAAAAAAAAACTATTTTGGAATTGATTTGCATTAGTTTTTCTTGATGAAATTAGTGCATTAGAGAATTTGTTATATTTTCTCTTAGTGATCAATTTTTTGCATTGTTTGAAGTGAATGGAAACTCTCTCCTTACTTTAGTTAGGATTCATCGAATTGAAAGGATTACATTATCATATTCGATTGCATTCAGTTTTGAGTTGGGTCATAACATCATTGGTTTCGTATCCATTTACCCTTTTGAGTAATAACAGCCTAAATAACACATCGCTTAATTAAAATTCATCTAGTAATTTTTACATTTCTAGGGCTCTGATACACCAACTTAGCTTAGGCTAGTGTCTTGGAGTAGGAGAGTAATTAACTCTCCAAGACAGTAAAAACAAACAAGTAGCTGTATCTTGTGGTAGGGAAGAAACCCAATTGTTACATCTATGCTCTGGGAAAGCTCCTCTTAAAGGAGAAGCACGAGATCGTGTCCGAACCAGTGTGGGAATCAATCCTTCCTCATTGGGAACGACGCCAGATATTCATGTATTAAAAACGGTAAACCTCGAATTAACCATTGTCGAGGAGCCTGGGGTCACTTGTTGGTAAACCTTGGATTATGTCAAGGAGCCTTCAAGGGGATTGAGCTTGCTACTCTGCCCTTGCGTGCGTATCGGATCGTAGACTGTTCCCCCAGGTATATTTGTTTCAGTTGGTAACCTTAGTGGCCATATTCTTTAGGACTCTTCCTAAGGTGACAGTGGTGGGAAGATCCCACTGTACCTGGAGCAGACGTCGGCTAGACTCACTTGGATTTTCTGGGGGGTTCACTTCACTCGAGACGGTTAAGTGGAGGAACTTGGTCCAGTCTATTCATTAAGTAGGTTGCCGGGGTAACTATTCCAACTGCCATTTCTGTATTGAATTCTGCGAGGTTGGATTTCATCACCAACTAGTGTTTTCGGTACGGAAAGTTACTGTTTGTGTGTGGTTTGACTCCTAGATTTGATAACACGTGTTAATTTGTTGGTTTTTACTTTTAGAGACCATAGGTGTGAATTGTGAATTTTAATTGTTAGGTGTGAATTGTGAGTTGTTAATTTTAGCTTTAAATTGTTAATAAAATTCACTGAAGTTGAATATAATGGCAACTGTTCCGAATTTACCAACCAAGGAACCCCTCTTAATGAGAATCCTAGTACCTTTCCTTATTTTGGAAATGTTGGTCCTCCTTATATGGCTACTTTGTCATTACCTGGATTTACAATAGGTTTACCGATATGGTTATTTTCAACTTCGTTGGCCCCAAATACTCCAATTGTTCCACCTCAACCGAATGCTTCACCTCAACAGAGTTCACCATCTCAACATCACCCACCTTCTGTTGACCCTTTACCTTCTTCACCTAATTTTAATTCCTCCATTTCTTCCTCTTCGCTTGGTAAAAGCCTTGATGCTAGTAACCAGGTGTCTAAGAAGAAGAAGAAAGGGAAGAAGAAGAAGAAGAAGAAGCAAGATAAGAAAGAAGTCAACCAACCAACCACGACTGTAAGTGTTAGTTGTGTTGAGGAAAACTCCAACATGCATCGTAAACCCAAATACCCTTGCAAGCTTTGTAAGGGTGACCACTTCCTTGTCAATTGTCCTAGTATTCCAAAGGTTTTGGAAGTATGGTAAGAAAAATCTCATCAACTTTCCATTGATCATCAACCAGTGATAGTCAGGTTCCTGGGAAAAAGGGTAAAGTTAGGTTTCCTTGTAAGTTATGCAAAGGGAGTCATCAAACTCACATTTGCCCTCACATGGATGAAGCCTCAAAATTGTTGGAAAACCTTACTGTTCCACAGCAAGAATTTCCAACTGGTTACTGTAAACTTTCTCCCAACCTACCGTCAACTGACGGAGTGATTGATCTAAATTCAAGTACAGTCGATCACACTCTTCCATTGGAGAGTGAAACTCATGTCACTCAGGTTGATGATCCATTAGTTGATCAAGTGGTCGATTCAATTTCACATTCGGTCGATCCCACTTTCCCTTTAGAGAGTGAACTTCATACCTCTCAAGTTCTTCTTGTTACATCAGATTCTTCTATGCCGGGGGGCATTTCACCTGTTTCTACAGAACCCCCTCCAATCACTGAGGTCTTTTCCTTTGATTGGAATAGACTGACAGAACCTTGTCTTCCTTCCTCCATCCCTTTCCAAATCATTGTCAAGGTTGGTGGTAGGGACATACGCCGCACATAGGTAGATGAAGGTGCTTCTGTTAGTATTTTATCCTCAACTACTTGGAAAGCTTTGGGTTCCCCTAAGCTTGTGCCTATTACGCAGAATCTGAAAGCTTTTAACAGAACCATTAGTGAACCTTTACGGATCCTTCCTAAGTTTTCTATTACCTTGGAAGGTAAAACTGTTTGTATTGATCTTATGGTAGTTCAAGGTCCCTTGGATTTCAATTTACTCCTTGGGCGAGACTATGTTATGCAATGAAAGCTGTCATATCGACACTCTTTCGTGATGTCTTTCCCTCACAATGGAAATATTGTGACTATAGACCAGCTTTCGTTCCCTAGTCTTGTTTCAACTACCAATAATATGACACCCTAAATGTTCTTGATTCTCAAGTGGCATCTACCCCGGCACGGGTTAATTATGTGGCACTGGTCCCATGTTTTCAGTTACTGATGTAAGTGAGCCTCTCACTGTTTGCTCATCTTCCTTTGATTTAGATCGGTAATTGACATGGAAAACTCTATGGGATTATTTGAACCCGATGTTCTTATCCCTTTTGAGTCCTTGACATGTGTTCCTTCCAGAGAACTATTCTTCCTTTGATGAAGACCTCTTGGAAGCCATGATCAAGGTGTGTCCATTGACATGTCTTTCTTCCAATTGGAAGCCATGATCAATGATTTTGTGAGGAAAGTTCCTTTTACTGTGTCAACCTCGTTAAAAAATGAATCAGTGTGTGCGAGGATAGTTTTTTCCTGTATCAACCTCGTTAAAAAATGAAACAGGCTGCGTGAGGAAAGTTCCTTTTACTGTGTCAACCTCGTTAAAAAATGAATCAGTGTTAGCGAGGATAGTTTGTTCCTCTCTCAACCTCGTTAAAAAATGAAATTGGATGTTTCGAGGAAAGTTCTTGTTACTGAGTCAACCTCATTAAAAAAATGAATCAGGTCAGAGGAAAGTTCCTGTTACTGAGTCAACCTCGTTAAAAAATGAATCAGACATGAGCATAGTTCCTTATCTTGTGTCAAGCTCGTTTAAAAAATGAAACAAGGGTTTTTGAGCATAGTTCCTTGTCTTGTGTCAAGCTCGTTAAAAAATGAATCAAGGATTTTATGAGCATCGTTCCTTGTCTTGTGTCAAGCTCGTTAAAAAATGAATCAAGGTTTTTTAGAGTATAGTTCCTTGTTAGGTAGATTGTAGAGAGTAGTTATGAGCATAGTTCCTTATCTTGTGTCAAGCTCGTTTAAAAAATGAAGCAAGGGTTTGAGGATAGTTCTTTTCCTGTGTCAACCTCACTAAAAAATGAAACAACTCCACGAGTCTTTCCAAAATTTCGAAAGTAAACCTTCATTTCATCCACCTGGTTGAATGCAATGAAGCTTGGGGGGCATGTACCTTGATTTGCATCATTATGCTGGGGGCATGCGAACTTATAACAAGCATAGTTTTTCATTTCAAGCTTACGTAAACATGAAACCAAATCCGAGCATAGTTCTTTTCCTGTGTCAAGCTCGTTAAAAAATGAAACCTCCTCTAATTGAGTCGAGAGTTTGACTAGACCTCATAAATGTTAAGTTGTATTTCAGGTTAGTATTATTTCAGTTTTTTGCATAATTTTCTTACAGTTTTAGGTCGAGTCTTTCAAATGATCTCGTAACTAAACCTTCATTCCATCCAGCTATTGATTAATGTACTTAGTTGAATGAAATGAAGCTGGGGGGGCATGCGCTCTAGCAGTTATGCTTAGGGGGCATCAAGCTTGTGTAAAAATGAAACTATTTTCAAGCACAGTTTCCTCTCTGTTTCAAGCTTGCGTAAAAATGAAACTACTTTGAAGCATAGTTTTTCTCTGTTTCAAGCTTTTGTAAAAATGAAACCTATCTCGAGTCAATTTCAGTTATTTTCAAGACTCGTTAAACTCATGAAAATCCCGAGATTATTTTGCTATCTTTCATTCTCGTAAAACAAATGAAAATGCCGAGTTCTTTCCGTCTTTTCTTGCTCGTAAATTAAATTGAAAGTCGGCCATATGAGTACATTTTTATCATTTTTTCGAACTCATTAAAACTTATGAAAAAATGAAAACCATGAGTACATTTTTATCATTTTTTCGAACTCGTTAAAACTTACGAAAAAGTGAAACCTTGGAGTTCTCTTTTAAGCCCTTTTCTGACTCCTAAAATATGAAAAGATTGCCGAGCATTTCTTTTACACTGTTTAAAACAGAATTAAAAGACGGTACTTACAACTCTTTTCCAACCGTAAAAAACATGAAAAGATTGCCAGATTTTTGTCGTTTCGAATTCGATATTGGTTATAAAACGACGTGTCTTTGATCGCTTTCTACTTTTCAGATCAGAGACACTAATCATGAAAGTACTCTTGGTCGTAAAGATCAAGCGGTTCTCTCAAGTATTATTTTATACTTTTTTTCGGGCTTGGGAGACACAAATTTACAAAAAAGGTCAACCCGGAGTCTTCTTAAGTTTTTCAGACTCTCTAAAATTGAAAAACGCGAGAGTTTCTCCTATACTGGACTCGTTTAAATTTCACAGTAAAGGACCTGTTCGATTACAAACAGGAATAGATCACTCCTTCTTAGGGTTCGAATCTAAACTAATTTGGACTCATCCGAAGGATGAGCTTATAATCAAGCAAATGTTATCCTCCTCAAGCTTGTAAAAATAAAGAGGTACTTGGCAGAAATGGTGGGGGAAAAGAGAGGAAATGAGCCTATTTGTTATACTCTGTCTCGGAAAAACCTTATCACCACTCTTGAACACGACACTTTTCATTCACATGGGTTGGGAAATCCTTTGCCTAATAGTTGATCAAACCACATTGAAAGTCTTCAGCGGTTTCCGGGTATTAACTTTGGGTCAATTATCACCAAATCATCTGTAGTGTCATTATGTGTTCAAGAGGAGTCTTGCAAATAAGCCATTCATCTGCAAAATATCTGTCATCCATCTTGACCATCCCTGAGTCAGTCCTTACAGCTACATTTCTTCAACTTGATCTATGATTTCGTGTTGTGGGCTCGCCTACGACGGATCGCTTTCTATCGACATCAGCACATTATCTAGAAAGATGATCTAGGAATCATCAATACCTTGAAATCTGCATGCCTCAATGGCAGGTTTCTCACCTTTGACGACAATTTACATCATTGACTTTCGATCGAAAGATTCCGTGACATGTTCGACATCAACACATTCATTCACATCTCATGGATTGTACTGGGTACTTTGAGAACCATTAACATCACTGGTGGTCTCTCTAACACTTGTTAACAGTTTACATCATTGACTAGTAATCAAGTGGTTTCTACCATGTTCGACATCAACTCATTTATTCGCATGGATAGAATCGTACTATTTCGGGAAGAGAAATGAAGACCTTGGATCTAGTTTCCGCCATCCAAGCTGCGAGGAGTTTTGTATTCATTACATAGTAGACTAATTATAAACAGATGGCGCGTCTATACTGTGTCTACATGTGTCTATGATTATGATGTATTGTGAAATCATTCCTATATCAGAGCAGTAGTTAGTTTGTTAGTTAAGTTTTTGATCTGAGTATGGGAATGCCTACCTCAGTGATGATATGATCTCATATATGTATTTGTGTTGAATATTTGTAGGTTCCGACTGGGCTCCACAAGATAATCTCGAAAGATAAAGTGCTTCACCCTTCCTAGATGATATAAAACCTAATCTACTACAGACTTCACACTTTAGGGGGCAATCTGTTACATTAAAATTTGTCACCATGACTATTTTCAGTCAGTATGGCTCCATCAATAACCATACTGTCCTCCTTGGCAAGTCTTATACCTCTGCTTCATGTCAAACTCAAAAAAAGAGAGAAAGCCTTTAAAAAATCAATATAACTCTGGTTCCGCACTTTCTCTTACTCTTACCTGCGGGCACGCACCTCAAGTACATAATACCTGCGTACTTGTATGCTCTGTCTGTAAAGGGCTGGGTGTGTACCCCTGTAAAATTCAAAAGGCACAAGTTTTACTTCAAAAAACTTACTTGCGGTCGATTCTAGAGCATTCTAGAAGATGTTTTGACTTGGATTGAGCACCTCCAGATGGTTCATGCATCCCAATGAAAGAGGAACTTATCCCATGAAGAGGGGAGCTATCCCTTTGAAAGAGGGGCTTATCCCATTGATGGTGGACCTATTTAACTTCCTCCAAAGCATTATAAATACAGGCATTGGGCCAGAGGCAAGGGAGGTTGAAAGCTGAACATTCCTAAGGGTAGATGCTGCTGAAATTAGGACTCCCTTATAGAGCTTGAGAGGAGAGATCACATTCCTTTCTTAGCTTCATTTGGAAGTGGGTGAGCTGATCAAAGTAGAGGAGAACTCTTGCTGGACCCTGGGAGGGACCTGCACAACACCAAGGCATTGGTTGTAAGGTTTCTTTTGTTTCCAATTAATAAAATTAAGTTCATTTTTCTCAACAAGTTGTTATATATAATTTTGTTTCATAAACTCCTTGGTCTTTATGATGATATGTTTTATTATATGAGTTATTCAGGTGCTATGTAATCATTTTCTTGTTTGTGTATGCAGGCTTCAAGGAGAGGAGCTCATCTGGATCGAAGAGACTTGGCCGCTACAAACAACGTTGGACTAAAGGTAAGCCTTAAACACCTGGTGCTTTTATTTTAAATGCATATTTAGGGAAAGATAGTGCTTGATTGTTTTGTTTGTCACTAGAAAAGCTTAGTTTCTAGGGAGGTCGGTTTTGTCCGCAAAATTGACTCTTTCCGCATGACAGATAGTTTAATTAGAAAAATTATTTTATGACATAATAGATTGAAGATTTCTGTGGTGTGGTTTTTGAGATTGTGAGTTCGAATATTCCACAGTTTGCATTTTTATGTCTATGTTTCAAGTCTAGAACAAGACTCATCCTCAGGACTAAATCTACAAAGAAGATAAATACGGCTATATATATGATATGTTGTGCTATGAAGATGAGGAGCCGACGAGTTGAAGGTGAATAATTACTTTTTATTAAACATAATTTATTTGGACATATTTTTATTCTAATTCATTATTTATTAAGGCCCTTAATTATATCTTTAATTTTATTATAAATCTGTATCATTTTCTCTTTTGTTTAAATAATGATTTTTATGAACAAATGTTTCAATATATTGCTGATATATATTTATTAATGTAAGTTATATTATTATTATTATTATTTTCAATTAATGTAGATCTTGATATTAACATTACTAAACTTGTGTTTTTAAAGAGAATATATATATATTATATTATATATATTTATATATATATATATATATTATATATATATCTATTATATTCAATAAATTACTTTTAATTAAATAATAAATCTTATTAGAATTATTATTTTAGTATTCATTGTCACTGTACTAATATTTTAATTTTTATTTCTTATAGATCTATGGTATTGGTTAATTGATAATATGTTTTAATATAAATTTTAATTATACCTAACTTCTACTTATGCTAAAATATATTAATTAAAAAACATATTTGAAGAATTCATTTATCACTTCACTGTTATTTTAATTTTTTATTTCTTATAGACTCATGTTGATGGTTAATTGATAATATGTTTCAATATAAATTTTTACTATACATAAATTCCACTTATGTTATATAAGCAATATTAATTAATGCTATTATTATGGGTATAGAGGGGTAGGGGTAGGTTAACAAAGGACTGGGACAAATAAGGTGGGGTCAAAGAATTTGTCAGGAGAAAGGGGCGGAGGTGCGGAAATTATGAAGAATGGTAAGGAATGTTATGAAGGGGAGAGCATTCTATTTATTACGGGGTAGAAGGGAAATCTAATTTACTAACTCCCAAGCCTCCATTCTATTGAGGTTGTGTGGGTGCTTGATGATTTCAAGTGCCTCCTACACTTTAGGTTTAAAATGATGTTTCTCATTGGCAATGACCTTTGTATTTTCCAAGAAAATATGGTGGTTTGTCTTTCCTGCATGCTCTACTAAAGCTGAAGAATGAGTTTTTCATTTCGGATATATGCACTATGCTCCTTAAGCCTGATCCTAACCGACCTACTTGTTTCCCCAATAGAGTATTCCCCACAATAACAATTGATCATATAAACACCTTTCTGTTGGAGGTGCTCTGGGTTGTCCTTGATAGATTTCATTCTTTGTTTAATAGTCATCACGGGTTTGAATGAAGTCTTGATATCTTTCTTGATGAGAACTTTAGCTAGCTTGTCAGTGACTCCAAAATATATGGAAGGTAGGCCTTAGTAGTTGGGGGACTTTCAGATTTATCTTCTGCTTCCAGATCTTTCTTTCTGGATGGCTTTCATGATGTCTTTATTATTATATCTAAGCTTGTAAATACTTTTCTTAAGTAAGTAATTTCTTCTTCAGTGTGAATCTCATCTGATATTTTACAGGCTCTAGTAAAGAGGGTTTGAAGAAAACCCATCTTTTGAGCTGGGGGTGGTGATGTGAATCTGCATGAAGGTAATTATAGGTGTGTGCCTTCTTTCTGGAAGCCTTGTGCCCTAGGGTTCCATATTTATTTCTTATGATGAGGATATCAAGGAAAGGGATGCAATTATTCTCTTCGACCTCCATTTTTAAACTTGATGTCATCGGATATGGTATTGAGATGGTTCAAAACGTTTTTTAGCTCATCCCCCATGAGGCCAATCAATGCTGGTGTCGTCCACGAATTTGATCCAAAACTTAGGTTTCAATGGGTAGGTGTTAAGAGATTTCTTTTCAAATTTTTCCATCAAGAGGTTGGCTACAATAGGTGGTGATAGTGGTGATCCATAGCAACTCCCAATTTTTTCTCGAAGATTTCCCCTTGGAAGGTAAAGAAATTAGAATGAATATAGATTTTAGCTAGCTTTGTAATTTGGGCGTTGCTACTTTTTTACCACTTCGACTGCTTCATCTAGGGAATCTTGGTGAAGAGTTGTTCCACATCAAACCTAACAATTTTATCACCTGGTTCTAGCTTAGCCTGCTTAATGAATTCAACATAATGGCTAGAATCTTTAATGAAAGAGTTGGTTTTACCAACTAAAGGGGTTAGGGTGCTAGTGACATACTTTGCTAATTCATATGTGGGGGCCCCAATAGTATTGACTATAGGTCTGAGGGGGACATCATTTTTATGATTTTTAGAGGCCCATAAATATGAGGAGTAATTTCATTATCGGGGGTAAGGCGTTTTTTTTTTAGTTTATCATCCAACTTGGTTTCTCTAATGGATTTTTTGACTAGTCTTGTACTTTTAGAGATGGGGTTTTGTCAAATTTCCTGTAGCTGCCATTGTTATAGAGGTGTTCTTTCATTTTTTTTTTATGTATTCCTCTTGATTCATCACACCATGGTGCCCCTTTAGCGAACTTTAGAATGACAATGTCATTATTATTCATTAGGATTTTTAGGGCTTTAAGTTTCTCTTGGTTTAAATTACTTTTCATAGGTTTGGTTTTCCTTAGGATGATGGGCATTCTTGTCTGACCAGCTCCTTATCTTCATCATTAAGAGCTTTGATTCATCTTCAAGACTGCAAATGATTTCTTGTTAGGGATCCGTTTGGGGGCTAGGGAAAAGTTGAGTCCTTTGTGAGGGACCTCAGCTTCATCCTTTTTCAATATATAAGAGGAACATTAATCACTTTTTTGTTATTGTTAAAAGAATTAAGTTGTGAATTTTTTTCTATTTTATTATCTAATTTATTCATTTTTATTGTCTATATTGTCTACTAGGTTGTTGTCCATAATATCCAATTTAATTGTATTATTATCTAATTTGTCGTTTTTTTCTGTTATACCCATGATATTTAGTTTATTAGTATTTTCTCTATGTTATTGTTTTGTATTCTATTATTTAATATACTGGTTATATTATCTAAATTATCACCTAAGTTATTGTCCCTAGTATCTAATTTAATTGCATTGTTACCTAATACATTATTAGACTTATTAGATGTAATACTATTCAATTCATTGGTATCCTTATCTATGCTATTATTTAATTCAATAATTGTATTATTATCTAACATAATACTTAGTTTGTTATTTTTAATTTTATTAGTATTATTATCTATATTTTTGTTTTCTATTTTGTTGTTTAATATATTAGTTATATTATCTAAGTTATCACATAGGTTAATTTCCATGATTTTACTTGCATTGTTGACCACTTTATTATTTAGTTTATAGTCATCAATTTAATGTTGCTTTCTATTTTATTGTTTAATATATTAGTTATATTATCTAAGTTATCACGTAGGCTAATTTCCATTGAATTGTTGACTGCTTTATTATTTAGTTTATAGTCATCCAATTTAACGCTGTTGGAATTTATATTCTTGTTTAATTCAACGCTTTTATTACTACCTAACCTACCTATGTTACGATTATTTGTGCTGCATAGCTGTTCCTATCGGGGCACCCACATATGAATTAGCAAAGTATGTCGCTAGCACCCTAACCCCTCTAGTTGGCAAAACCATCTCTTTCATTAAAGATTATAGCCATTATGTTGAATTCATTAAGCATGCTAAGCTCGATCCGGGCGATAAAATTGTTAGCTTTGATGTGGTTCAACTCTTCACCAAGATTCCCTTAGATGAAGTAGTCCAAGTGGTAAAAGAAGTAGTAGACCCAAAACTACAAAGCTGGTTGAAATTTGTCTCCGTTCTATTTCTTTACCTTCCAAGGCGAAATCTTCAAGGAAACATCGAGAGTTTCTATGAATCACTGCTATCACTATTTTAGCCAATTTCTTCATGGAAAAATTTGAAAAGAAAGCTCTTAACCAACACCCATGGAAACCTAAGTTTTGGATCAAATTTGTGGACAACACCAATGTTGATTAGCTTGATGGGGATGATGAGCTAGAAAACTTTTTGAACATCTCAATAGCATATCCGATGACATCAAGTTCAAAATGGAGGCTGAAGAGACTAATTGCATCCCTTTCTTGATATCCTCATCATAAGAACAAATATGGAACCCTAGGGCACAAGGTTTCAGAAAGAAGGTGCACACCGATAATTAACTTCATGCATTCACACCACCACGCAGCTCAAAATATGGGTGTTCTTCAAACTCTTTACTAGAGCCTGTAGAATATCAATGAGATTCACACTGAAGAAGAAATTACTTACTTAAGAAGATTATTTACAAGCTTAGGATATATTAATAAAGACATCATCAAAGATCCAGAAAGCAAGATCTGGAAGCAAAGAAGATAAATATGAAAATCCCCCAACTACTAAGGCCTACCTTCATATGTTTTCGTGGAGTCATTGACAAGCTCGCTAAAGTTTTCATCAAGAAAGATATCAAGAATTCATTCAAACCATGATGACTATTAACAATAGAATGAAATCTATCAAGGACAACCCAAAAGCCTCCAACAGAAAGGTGTTTATATGATAAATCATTCTTGTGGGGAATACTATATTGGGAGAAAATGGGTAGGTCGGTTAAGATCAGGCTTAAGGAGCATAGTGCAGATATCTAAAATGAAATAACTCGTCTTTCAGCTTTAGCAGAGCATCCATGCAAGACCAACCACCATATATGCTTGGAAAATACAGAGGTCATTGCGAATGAGAAACACCATTTTAAATGTAAAGAGTGGGAGGCACTTGAAATCATCAAGTCCCACACAACCTCATTAGGGATGGAGGCTTGGGTGTTAGCAGAAATTGGATTTCCTTCTACCACAATTAATAAAATGCTCTCCCCTTCATAGCATTACTTATCATTCTTCATCATTTCGCACCTCCGCCCCTACTCTTCACAAATTTTTTTATCCTGCCTTCTTTGTCCCAGTCCTTTGTTAACCTACACCTACCCCTCTATTACCCATAATAATAACATTAATTAATATTGCTTATATAACATAAGTGGAATTTAGGGATAGTAAAATTTTATATTGAAACATATTGTCAATTAACTATCGACATGGGCCTATAAGAAATAAAAAATTAAAATAATAGTAAAGTGATAAATGAATGCTTCACATATGTTTTTAATTATATATTTTAACATAGGTAGAAGCTAGATATAGTTAAATTTATATTAAAACATATTATCAATTAACCAATAACAAAGTTCTATAAGAAATAATATTAAATTATTAATAAAGTGATAATGAATATTAAAATAAGAATTCTATAAGATTTATAATTTAATTAAGAGTAAATTTATTGAAAAAAAATATAAGATATATTTATTTATTACAATATATTCTCTTTAAAAACATAAGTTTAGTAATGTTAATATCAAGATCTAAATTAATTAAAATAATAATAATAATAAAAAATAACTTACATTAATAAATATATATCAGCAATATATTGAAACATTAGCTCATAAAAATATTATTTAAACAATAGAAAATCATACAAGTTTATAATAAAATTAAAGATATAATTAGGGCATTAATCAATAATGAATTAGAATAAAATATGTCAAAATAAATTAGCTTTAATAAAAAGTAATTATTCACCTTCAACACAACATATCATATATATAGCCTTATTTCTCTTCTTTGTAGATTCAGTTGTGAGGATGAGTTTGTTCTAGACTCGAAACGTAGACATAAAAATGCAGACTGAGAATGGATTTTGTTCTAGACTTGAAACATATACATAAAAATACAAATTGTAGAATATCCGAACTCACAATGTTATAAAAT